>JASDQU010687953.1:2937-30879 GCA_032191745.1 Picea mariana
GGCATCGTTCGACCCAATGGACATTTATATTTTTTTTGAATTCTTGTTCCTTGGCCCTGATTGAGAATTTTTGGGGTGTCATGTGGAATTTAATGATTGGGCCACACTGCACTCTGTGATTGATTTTTAATGTCCAATCACTTCCAATTGTACCAACTGAATGCTACCAAGAGTTAAGATGCAAGAGTGTCATGTCATCACCACTTGTCACCGAGTCAAGTGGATGTAAGCTACTACATGTCTTCCACATATGGCATGGACCTAATACATTTTGGCCACTGAGTGGTGCCACGTGGGGCGCCCTAGGGGTGCCATGTGTCACATTTTTATTGGGCCATTTGGCCACCCAAAAATTCCAAATCGACATGCCATGTGTCAACTCCTAGGTGGTGCCACATCGATATGTTGATGTCATCATCATGTCATGTTGATGACATCTCTGCACAATCAGTTGTTGACATCATCTATACGGATTTTGATGTCACCTTGTTGACTTTGACTAGATAGACCAAAACTTTGGCCATCCATAACTTCTTCATTCATAATCAGTTTAAGGTATTGTTTACGCCATTGGAAATCTTGTGATGATCTCTTTAACTTGATGTTATTTTTAATAAGATTTGAATAATTTGTATTGTTTCCCTTTTATATCCTTCTAGATCATTCCTCCCCACTAAGAATCTTTTGAGCCTTGAAAAGCCTCATCAGTCAATGGGAAGGTGAGAGAATTTCTCCCTCACTTTCTCTTTCTCAATCCACCGTGATTTACTTGGATGTGTGCCCTTAAGGCCCACTCGAAGATATTCAACATCACTCCTGCGTGAATTCATAGTCCTTTTGTCTAGGATGTTATCTTCCTTTAACTCATCCAAGTACTCAAGAAAAAAATCATCCACTGAAGGTACTGAAACACTCTCCCTTTGATACATGATCATTGGAGGCTCATAAAGTTTCAGGTTCTCTATGTTTACAGCTAATTATATCTTCATGTATGGTGGTAGATCGGGGTGAAAGAAATTTGTGCCAATTTTCTTCAAGATGGTGAAAGGTCTATATCTGATGGGCTTCATCTTATTTCCATCTACATTCAATCGAACTTTGCTGATGTAGATCTAAATTTGATCTCCCACTTGAGACTAGTGATCAATGTAATGCCCCATATTTTGGCCTTAGGTAGTTAGAACTTTGTTTTTTCTCATCTTAGCAATTCATTACTTAACAACTATTTGGACTCAACAATGCTGATATAGACATGTGACAAGTGTACATCTTGACCTATTTATGTGTTGCATGCTATTATTTTCATTGTTATATGGTCATGATAATGATAACTCTTTGATTTTTTTAAACATGCAAATTAAGATGTGGAACTTAGGTTCATGGATATCGATTCAAAGTTATGTTGTGAATGCATAATAGATGCAAGACATGATAAAAATAAACATAGATTTCTTAATTGAACGTCAATATGGATATGGATTCTTATATGAAATTATGATGTATATACATAGATATGATTTATTGGTGAACTAACCTACAGGTTGATGAGCTATGTGATAGCCAAATAATTACAGTGATGAGGTAACATGGATGTCATAGACATCAAGACGATAGTGTATGCTATAACTTATAATTATTATTTAATTTATCATTCAAAATATTGCTATGATTTGTGGTAAGTGTGGTTTTGATAGGACACACAGCTTTCCCAGAGTGGTTGTTTGATGATGTGACACTAAGAACAGTAGTTGCACAATAGGGCTTGATGTAGGGTGTTGACCCTAGTTCTATAAGGAGAGGTGGAGGTATTGCCCACCATTTATTCTTTGAAACCTAGAGTCGTGGGAGGGCTATATGAAGTAACGCTCCTCTAGACGTGTGATGGGGACTGCTAGTTTCTTGTTGGGGAAGCTTGGTCGAGATGTATGACACTTCCTCTTACAGGTTCTATCTGGAGTTAGGTCAATATAGTTGATGCTCCAGCTTAGTCCAACAAAGGAAATGATAGGATGGAAGATGGAAGTAGGTTAGGAAGGAAGGATGCTTTGAGGTTGGTTGAGAATATTGATTGGGGATTAGAGATTCCACTATTGTTTACTCACTTAGTTCCTACCATGTTTAAAATCCTCTTTGATTTCCTATTGATATTTTAAGTGTGATAATGAGTTATTGATGAATTGGTGTAATTTTGTTCATTAAGATTATTAAATGATGCATTACTTAATCTGTTGTCTTACATGTCTTGGTGATCATATAGGAACTATGTTTTAGAGGCAATGATTGTTTATCATTAGTACATACATGAGATATGTGTCCGCTAGCTACGCAAACATACCCTACTGATGTACACTAGTACAATTAATTAATGTATTAATTATTAAAGTAAATTATTAACTATTTAATTGAATGTTTATTGGATATGTAAATTATATTGCATACAAAATATTTAAAAGCATTAAATACCTTCTTGACTTTGATAGATAGTGGGTATGATAAATTAAATGAGCATGGTGGGGTGTTATGTACATTTTGGGGCAAATTGTCAAGTCACATTTATTAGCTATAAAGACTTTTCATTTTATTTATTGTTGTTTAATGCAAGTCATTTATATTTTAGTTTTATTTTAATCTTTTCTGAAAAATTTAGATAAGGGAGGTTGATGGATAATAATGAGGGTGGTTGAAGAGACTTGCGGAAGGGTGTATGGAAACTTGATAAACAGGGAGGAGAAGTGGTGAGGAAGGGGGGATTTGGGAGGTTTGAGCATGATGAGAGGTTGAGAAATCTTTGGAAGATATATTTCTTATGATGGTTTTCTTAAAGCATATGTACTTTGTTGTTCTTGGAGTGACGGGCACGGAGGGCCAAGAAACTGAAAGGTTTCTTGGAGCTAGGAAGCCGTCTAGGCTCCTAGTTGGCTGGGAGTATTCCGTTGTTTCCCTTTGGGCAAGTGGAAAGGGGAAATGCTTGGAGGCATATTCATACTAGTGGCAGGACTACATTGCAAATGGTCATTTTCGACATACTAGGGAGGAGGTATTTTACTTGGTATATCTTTTTATGTTTTTATTTAAATAATTTAATTGTAAAGTTAACTTCTTATTTATCTCATCCTCTTATTTAGATTCATATATTTGGATTCAAATTTGGAATATTTAACATTGGAAAAATTGACAAATGGTTATGAATATGTTGTAGGTTATTCCATCCATGAAAGTAAAAAAAATTGTTTACACTTAATGCATGTGTTGTGTTTTAAACTATCATATATTATTTAGTATCATCCCATGGTGAGGTATTACATTTGGTATGAGAGCTTAGGCTTGAATGCTAGGGACAAAAATGGCCACCATGTTTGTGTAAACTACTCTAAACAAATAGTAAAGTGATTGCATAGAATGCTAGTGATACAGAGGTTTTCAAGGTCATGTATATCTTCCATGGAACAAGGAGATATGTGATTCTCAATTGCAATCACATCGATTGGAATATGAAAAAAAAAATTAGTCCATGAAGGCCAATTGGAAATACTAAATTGAACACCCTTTCATAGGAATGCATAACAATTCATCAAAAATAAAAGAAAAAAAAATGTTTCTTGAATGTGTTTGTAATAATTCCAAATAAGCTGAAAAACATAGCCAGGAGTCTACTTGAAAGGAGGGCTTCACAAAATTTCTTATTAGAAAAGGAACTAAGAGAGCTTACCTCGAATACAATATATGAAGCTTGAGCATAAAATAACTTAAATCGAGATAGAAAGCGAATTAATTAATTTAATGTTGCGGTGAGCATAGATCCAACATGCGACCTTCACGTCTTCAGTAGGACACTCTGTCAATTGAACTATCCCCATCGCATTTTCTTTTGAATCAGAAAAAAATCAACACAGAAAAAAATCTTTTAAAATCTCATTGAACACCCCAACATTAACATGTATTATAAATTAAATATATTTTGAATTAAGTACATATCTCAATATTAAAATTTATCTTATATTAAATATATTTCTAAATATAATGAAAAAATATAAACATTTCATTATTTTTTAAGATAAATATAATGATAAATTTTATTAAATTAAATAAAATAGATTTATCATATATATTATTTTATATATAGCCTATAATATACATACGTAATATTATTTAATATTAAAACTTTATGATTTTTTTTGTATCAGAGGCGTCTACGTCCAGGTTTGGAATCCAAAAACGATTAACTAAGCTGCCTTGTGCAACCAAATAAATTGCATTACTTCTTTCTCCTTGAATTAAGGACTACCCGTTGGATTTAAATTGTCTGGCAAGAGTGTACAGAACAATATTCTCTCTTTTTTTTAATTCATTAATGGCAGAGATAATATTTTCATGTTATTTAAATCATTATTTTAACATCAGCATTGAATTACTTTTATGATTCTGGGCTGGAAAAAAAATAAAAATGATAAGTTGAATTACTTTTATGTTTATGTTTGAGATTGTAGATTCCAGACCGGTAAAATAAAAAAAAATGATAAATTACTTTTATGTTGAGATTGTAGATTTTGGATTGGTAAAAAAAAGATTAAATACTTTTTAGAAAAGTTCTATTTTCATAAGTCAAACTTATTTATTTATTTTTATTTATAAAGAGATTTCATTGTTTTGGTTTTATATATTAAAAACCAGATTTCATTGTTTTGGATTAAAAACTATTTCTATTATAACTATATTATAATTATTTTTATGTTGACAGTGATTTTAACATTATAATACTTTTGTGATTATTGATTGGATTAATAATTTTAATATTTTAGGACAACTTTAACTTTATATTAGTATATATATAATTGATGAGATCTTATATAAAATTTATATTAAAAAAAATGTGGAAATATATGGATTTTTCCAAAACTAAATTGTAGTTGGTTTTGGGTTTATGTCAATATGAGAGTTTTTGGAAAAATAGTTTTCTCATTCTATTATGTATTTTATGTTTATTATTTATTTATTTATTTATTGTTTTGATTGAGTTTAATGAGTAAATGTTATATTTTTTTATTAATGTTATTATGTTATTTTCTAGTTATATGTGGTAAGATTTTTTTTTATGGAATAGTAATGTATTATGTTGGAATTATAGTAGAGGATAGAGAAGTTTTTTATTTTTGTGTGTATGATGAACCATTTTTTCTATGAAATCTTGAAATGCTACTCTTAAACTAATCTATTAATTTTTTACTAATACAAAAATAGTAGTCAATTAATCTATTAGGACCTTCTTGACTGATATAGGTTGATTAGATCAACTTTGATTTGTGTGAAATTGATATTGTACAAATATATGAGTTTAAGTTATGAGTGTATATGTAAGAAATAGTGATATGGTGAGTGATGAATATGCATTGTGTTCTATGTATTAGTTGTGAGTGAATATGTAAGAAATGGTGATATGGTGAATAGTGATGAATATACATTGTGTTATATGTGTTAGTATTATAATGGTGCTTTTTAGAAACCACCCACTCCAAGTTGGAGCTGTTATAATATTTTGAGCTGAGTGACGTGAAAATATCAATGTAATATCAAATAGTTTTATAGATTAAGATGTAAAATTTTATAAATATAAAGTATATATAAAATAATAATACAACTATATCATATAAATTAATCATATATAGTAATGGTTAGGGTGTTTTGAACATAAAGAGGTAGTGATATACAAATTAATGAGGATAAAGTGTGTGTAATCAATTAGATTAATAAAACGTGTTATATATATTTAAACTATAAATGTGGTGCATGGCCTTGTGTAGTTGTTTAGCTACCCTATTATGGAAATAGGGTGGCATCAAGAGTATAAGTCCATCACAATGTTATAGGTAAACCCACTTAAATCCTAGTTAATATCCTTAACCAAGAACCAAGATTAAAAAAAATAAAAATGGCATTCAACTCAAGTCACCATAAGAGTGGGTTCCATGAGAATTTTTAATGCATTCAAAGCATTACCAAGGTGCATGGTGTTAAGAGAAACACAACGACTATAAGCGTAGAATTATGTGACCCCTTCAAACTAGAGTGTGGAATTTGAGTTCTTAGAATGTAGAATATAGAATTCAAAGTGCACATTATAGTTAAAGTCCAACTTACATGTTTTAAGGTTAGGGTGATTGTTTTAAAACAAATCTTGTAACATAGAAAATAAATGTTGATGTGGGAAACATTGTGTAAAGTATGACTTATGATTCATCCTCTACTTTCTTAGTAGGCAGAGGGCCTTTAGTAAACTTGAGTTCGAATGGAAACATAGTCATAAACATGGTTTGTATTGATAACGAGGGAGAATCTAACCTTAGTAATGCTAAGAGTGAAGGACACATCATTGTTACAAGAAAGATATTGACCTCTTACACGTAAGTAAGATGAGTGATAAGTACCTTAGCTAATGCTAGTTAGCTAAGAAAAATGAATGAAAGAATGCTTTGAAAAAAAAAGGGGGGGTATTCCTTTGGAAGGGTGTCACTTTCGCCCATAAATTTATTGGTAGTAGAGATCACAATGGAGTGTCATGGTTTATTTTGCACAAGTCCCTTGTAAGAGAGGTGAGTTTTCTAAATGGTAGCTCACATCTTGAAATGCATTAATTAGTTTAGCAACTACTTGCTCACCAAGAAGGACTTTTTCCTACGAATAAACTCTAATTGAAAAATAAAATAAAATATAGATAAGGAATGATGAAAACACTTTCCATCATTAAACTTCTTTCATAGTAAGGAGAAAGAACTTGAAATTGATAGAGATGGACAAGAAAAGAGTTAGAGGATAGAGTTAGTAGGATTTATGTAGGTATAGACTATATAATTGTGAGACATACAAAGTACAATTGCGAGAAGAGAATACCTTAAGGACAAGTGACTAAAGAGTTTGGAATGAACCCTTAGTATAGAAATGTTCACTAAATCACATGTCAAAATGGTGCTCTTTATGTATAGGCACATTGGTAATAATTAACTATGGGTAGAAATCATGATTTTCTCAACTATGATAAAGATAATCCTATTCAACGATTAACTTGGTCGAGATCTAACTTATATGACTTAAGAGGAAAGCAAGATCAAGGACAATGACCAAACAAACCATAAAGTGATGACATCACATGACAATCAAGTAGCATTATCTTAGTCTATGTTCTTAAGCATGGTTCATGCCAATCTCATGAGTTATGGCATGTGTATAGTCAAACTACATTAATAATCAAAGTCAATCATGATTGTTTATAATTATCAAGGTATCCAAGGTGGGATTCTATGTATGACGTGATGAAATATATATTAAACTCAGTATAAGGTTCACTTAACTAAAATAATTGATGATAAGATAAGGTTCTAATTGACGATCTAACTAATAGACTATACTCTAAATATGAGGCTTATATATGAAACTTAGGAAGAATAAATCTATAAGAGAAGTGTGTCTTTTCCTTAATTCAATTACAAGTGGTAATGAAATAGTGTCGAGAATTAGTTAGGTTTCTGCTAAATAGGTGTAGTTGCAATCAATATATTAATAGTCTCGACATGTTTTAATCAAGTCAAGGTCTAGTGGGACCAATATAACTCAAGGTTTGTTATCAGGAAAGACATGTAAAAGTTGTGTCATAAATTCTCCTCATATTGTGAATGATCATAACTTCAGGACAAAGTTTCTTGAAGGGTGGGTGTATGTAACGCCTCACACCTCCATATCTGACTTCCTTCATAATTTAATTGGTATTTTATCCACATCGCTTTCCTTTCTCTATATTTCCCCACTCTCGTATCATGGCATGTCTTAACAAAGTTTCCATACTCTTTTATTTTTTGTTTGGTTGAACAACCCTTGAGCCTTCATTTCATATCCATTATCAGTCTATCACTAGTTCCTTAGTAGAAATACTTCCTCCTTTCATATTAAGTATCATCTAAGTACACCAATCCTTTGTAGGGACAATAGGAATGGTGTCCATGGAATTAGGGAACTCATAAATATTTTTAAGGTAGGAATTTCAGTTCGTTAAGGGAATCCTATTATTTTATTTAGTATTGCATTTTAGAATTTGGCTCCAGAACTTCTTAGGACCCAACTTGTATAGTTGTGAAAGTTTCTCTTGCCTTTTATTGATATAGTATCTTTTTTTCCTTTTAATTAGGGCTTTGTATGTATTGATCTTATCGAGTTCTAAGGGCTCATTAGAAGCATCCCTAATGGCTTTCCTAGCAATTTTACATTCTTTATCATACCGAGGATTGTTTTTTCTATTATTCTTCTTATGGGACACCTTGAAAGAGAACTTGTTAATAGAATTGGAAAGAGTAGTTGTAAAATTATGATAGAGTTCTTCAATGTTGTCCTTATAAGTTAGGAGATTTAATTTACTATTTAAATCCTTTAAGAAAATGTCAACTTTACTTTTGTCAAAAAGCAAATTCCTTTGATTATCATAATTCTCTTCAATGGTGCTCCTATGCATGGATAATTTTAGAGTTAGGGTTAAAGGTTTATCATCATAGTCAGGCTCATGGTCATTTAAAAGGTCAAAAATTGTTATTTCGTTGGAAATGTGGATATCCGATATCACATAATCTACAACACTACTACCTAGCCCATGAATACAAGTCAATTAGTTGGAGTTTGGCTATTCATTACTCCATTGCAAATTATTAGGTCTTGAGAACTGTGGAGCTTGACCAACTCAGTACCAAGCAAATTCTCAATTAGGTCTTCAAAGCTTATTTTGTAGCTATTAGATAAAACAAGGTCCTCATCTAGCCATAAAGGATTATGGTTGGAGTCATCACTTAAAACAATAGCTTGTTTAGTTGCAGTCCTAGCATTAAAGTCTCCTAGCAGGAGGATATTACCTTAATTTTTCAAATTATAAATATCTTTTTCTAAATTATTATAGGGACAATTTTTATTTAGATTATTTTTCTTATAAAAAGTAGAATTAATAGGTGCAAAATAACAAATTGCTATATACATCTTCTTAGCATTGGTGTCTGAAATTTCTATCCAAATGTATTGATTAAGAGGGTAAATCATATGAAGTTGAATGTGAGGAGAAATGTTTTTTTCTAATATAACAAGCTATGCCTCCTATCTCTCTACGGTGGGATTGTTCCATACCGACTACAAGAAAATCCTTCCATATATTATTTAAATTACATATTAATATTTTAGTACTATAATCATTTATCACATCAATATATTAATAGATTATTTATATTTTAATATTTTATTAAT
The DNA here is from genome assembly GCA_032191745.1 of Picea mariana. Lineage (NCBI taxonomy): Eukaryota > Viridiplantae > Streptophyta > Pinopsida > Pinales > Pinaceae > Picea > Picea mariana. The sequence goes on from JASDQU010687953.1 coordinate 12,205, forward strand.
GTTTTAATACTTTATTATGTATAATATATTAATACTTAAATATAATATTGTAATTATTTAATTCTTTAACACATTAATGCCTTTTGTACAGATGTATTTAAACATTATTAATGTATTTGTACATTATAAATTTATATTTTTATCACTATTTTTGTAATGCTTTTATTTTGTTATTATTTCATTATTATTACATGTGTTATTTCATTATTATTCTTATTTAATTTATTAAAGTACTATTTTGTTTGTGTTAAATTAATTTATAATTTATAAATATTTGTTTGATTATTAATAATCAATTATTAAATAATACTTAATTTTTAGATGTAAAATATATGAATATATTAATGGTTGTGTCCATGCATGTTGGTAGTCAATTTGCAACAACCACATTTAAGTAAAAAGTGGTTGATATAAGCCGATAGGTACCATTAATTTTAAAGGGTAGAAAATGGTGTTGATCTGCATATATTAACCACTTTTTACTTAAATGTGGTTATTGCTAGTATAATAGGATTAGTGTTGATGTTAATTTTTAAACTATATTGTGAAAATCGTAAAAAAGAAGAATATTCTAATACTTCTCTTTATCAAAAACATCTCACAAATAGTTGAAATGTTCATAACTCCAGTGCTCACAAATCTAAACGATTTATTTCCTAAATTGTTCCTCAAAAATAGAGAGTTCTAGATTACTCATCAAAACACATGAAAGAGATGGAAGTAAAGATAACTCACCAAAAAAACTTTGGAAACATATACTCAAAAGCCTTCATGTAACACTGTGTATCAATGTCAACGTAAAGTTATAAGAGAATTGTTGTTGTTGTTGATGATGATGATGATTAACGTCCACTAAGACCTAATTGGTCTATTAGACCTTAAGAGGGTAAGTGATTACTTGTGATTCTTTAGAATTTTGTTTCTGTGCTCGAAAATCATTAAGAGAAGCTTTCCAAGATCACCACACTTTTGTTGAGTTAAGAGGTGAGGAAGGTTGGTAGTGTGATCAATATTTTGAAAAAGAGATCTAATATGGGTATAGGTTGGACAATCTAAGAGAAATTGCTTTTCATATTCAACCTTCTTAGTGTCACAAAGGTGACACACTCTTTCATCCCATGGCATTTCAGGAATTGACCAACTCCCAGTTTCACTATGGATCTCGTGAGAATTTGTTCTTATCGTAGCAATGCTTATTTTTTTCTTTACACTTGGCAAAATAGATAGATAATTTTGATCTTCTAGATCAGGGTTAGATTACATTTTTATAATATCTTAATTTTCTTTTTTCCTCTAACTCTTTATCACACCACATTTTTTCCTTAAATTTTGATTTGACATTTTTTTTAATAGTATCTTTATTCTGCAAAATGGTTTCTTCCATGATTCCCCAATAGTTTAGTCAAGACCGGGCGTATTTATGCCATCCTTGCTTGAGTTGATGGTGGTTATGACTTGATTTTGAAGCAATTTTAGGTAGTCTCTTCTCTTCCCTGTTGTTTAACTTGTTCTTATACATTAGGTATCTAGTCATAGCCATGCTCTGTTTTATTTATGTGAAAAAAATATATATTTCCCTATCTTTTTTGTTAATTTGCCACTACATTACTCTATCAACCCCGTTTTTAATTTTCTCTCCTACTTCGGTGCGGTGTCGATTTTAAATCATTTACATAGATTGAATGCAACTAAATTTGATGATGAGATTTGTCAATTGGATGTAGCTTGGATGGTTGTGAGGAATGATTGTTATCCTCTCCACCCGGGTATATGTGTTGAAAAGTTGCCTTTGATTCAAAATTGAATAACAAAGCAATTGCTATTTTCTGAAAAAAAACATTCCTTCATGTAATAACAATTTAATAATAACTAGGAATTTTAGAAATTTCCTTCCAAACGAAATGCTCTAAAAAAATTGTTAATCATTTTTAAATTTCAGGGCTGCTTTGATGGTGATTATTTAATATTCAAACCATATTAACAACAGAAATATCTTGTTAACATTAACTTCGGACAACTCATTGCAATCAGATGCATGGATGCGGCCGAGCTCTTAACAACAACTTTGAAAATTCTTGAAGGTCCCGTGTTGGAGTCGATCCACCGGTCCCTCTCAGAATTTTCATAGCTACTGTCAAGAATATCGTCGTGAGCTGGGACATCGCCTCTCCTCGTGCTCGAACTCATCCCCTGCACTGGAGAAGGGCCACCGCCGTTGTTGGCGCTAGAGAACGGTCGGGTTGCCATGGGAGATGTCTGCAAAAACTAAGTTTAAATTTCAGCCTCCACACGAAGTGCATGCAGTGTGTAATGGAGAAGACTTAGTTAATTGTTTAAAAGTGTAATTAATGACATAAGTTAATGTTAAAGTGTAATTAATTACATAAGTGAATGTTGCACTCCTCGTTCTCTAGATATGTCGTTGTAAAATAACATGCACGATATTTCATTGAAAAAAATATTGTACATCTAGAACGATTTGTATATGTTTTCAAACGTAATGGGAATCAACAATCTAGTTAAAATAGAAGGTTTGAGATTTGAATGAAATGTAAAATAGCATTGGTTTTAGGATTTAAAGTATTTGAATGACATGTAAAATAGCATTGGTTTTATGATTAGCATAAGCTAGGGTCGCTTTTTGAACCTTTGAAGCTAAAGATGATCTAAAGATGATCTATAGATTCATTTGCATAATCTTCAACAACTAATTATACAAAGAAAAAGTGACTCCGGGGATGGAGATTAAAAAACAAAGGGAACATAAGCTAATAGATGAGGGAAACGGTGATTATGTGCAAGAAAATATATTTAAGAAAGGATAGTAATATAGTACTTGGAGATTAATCTAGGAGTACATGGGAGTCTTTGGGAGTCTTGAGATAGGTGAGATGTGAAGCATCTATGTCATCAATCTAAGCTAACTTGAAGAGAAAATGATTTGAGAAGAGAAAACCTAGTTGTGAAGTTGTGATGATAGCTAGAACATTTGATTTTCTATCTATTTACATGAACATAAGGAAATAAACTCAAAACATGTAGACACAAAGGAATGAGTTATGTCGTAGAAAAAATAAAAGTGGACTTTATGATCCGGATTGGATCATTATATTATTTTTCATCTATCTCGATTTTTTAGAGTGGAAAAAATTGGAGGAATCGACTTACAGGGTCATTTTAGTAGTAGGTCCTAGTTTGGAAAATTTGGGTTCAGAACCTTCTAGAGGCATTGAACATAGTTTTTTGGGCTTTTGGTGTTCAAAACTTGCACCCAAATCCTTGATAGTGTTCTACACTCCGAGACCTTTCCAACGATGTAGATCGTGTGTCAATTAGAGTTCATTACAGAATTTATGCCTCCCACAATGATTTAGATTTATGAGTGGAATGAAATGAATAACATATTGAATGCAATAACACAAAGATACATAGAGAAACAACAGATATCCAGTGAACAATAACTTCTATTAAATAAATAAAATAGGTTGAAATTCTAAAACTGCAGAATTGAAAACAACTTGCTCAAATGGTGGTAACTATCACTAAGAAGAGATGTGGCTACTACGCGCATTCGTCAGAGAAAAATGATTACAATGAAGCTCCAGAGGCCTTTTTAACATTACTCATGAATGCCAAAACCATATACATCCAAATACCTAACCCCAAGAGATAAAACACCAAAAGTTATGTGGGCCTCGATGGGTAAGTTGGTACGTCAACTTATCGAGGTCGTAAATTTTGCATACGACCTCTATTTTAGGCACGTGATAGCCTGTTGGAAAGGTATTTTTGAGAGTACACATTATGTCATCAAACTATGACTCTGTTTACAGTTTCACTGTGGAAATCCAAAAAAACATTGTTTAGGGACCGCAAACGGCCCTAGAAGTACAGGAAGATGTACTGACATGAAAACTTCCAAAATAAGCTAGCTGGATTGGGTGGGTGGCCACCAATATCCAACTAGAAGTTGTGTAGGGATTCAAATAACCATGGAAGTGTAGAACCCATAATTACAAAGAATTATAGAAGAACATGTTGAACTAAAACTATCATGATGAGCTAGTTGGAATAGGTGGGTGGCCACCAATATCAACTAGATCATTCCTCCCCCATTAGGAAGCAATGGTCTCCATTGCATTGAGTTCCCCCATCAAGTGGGGAAAGTTTTGTTGAATTTGGCCACGGGTGAGTCACTTTCCTTGGTGCAGGAGCTGCCCTGCCTTGATAACCTGATCAAGTTGGATCCTTTGTTGGAGAGTTCCCTTGATGCGTGTTTCCACTATCTGATCAGTGGAAGCATGTTCCATGTATTCATGGTTGAGCTATGTTTGTGTCAATTTTTCTGCAATCTCCGAGGTGTCCAATAATGGTGGAAAATATGGTCGGAGGAGGTCCATATTGAACACTAGGTGTAATCTAAGGAAGGGGGGAGTGTTGATATCAAAAGAATTGTAACCCACTACATTGGTGATAGTGTAAGGCCCATAGAAAAGTGGATGGAAGTTCCAATAGGGCCATGTAAGGCGTTCTTTCTGCAAATGTAACCATACCTTGTCTCCCACTTAAAACTTGTATGGTACCCGGTGTTGATGATGGCATTGCTTGTACTTAGCACTGAGCTTCTACCAAATATCATGGATCTCTTGGAGGATGTGCTAAATTTGCTCAATGAATCCGGTGGCTTTTTCAGCCTTAGACTAAGCATGGGAATATTTTGTCCATGTGGTTGCAAGAGGTACTGCAACATCAATGGGACCCAGGGGTTGGAATCCCAACCCCACCTAAAATGGACTATGGTCGATGGAGCTATGGAGAGCCCTGTTGTAGCTATGATGAGAATAGGGAAAACTCTCATCCTATGTATGCATATACTTAGAGTTATACATTTGCAGTATGTGAATAATCATCTAATTGATGACCTATGTTTGGCCATTGGTTTGAGGGTGGAAGGCAGTTGATTTAGTGAGCTTGGTGTCCAACAATGACCAGAGAATCGACCAAAATGTGTGGAGGAACCTGTTTTCTCTATTGGAGATGATGGTCTCTGGTGTGACATCCCCCAAAAATAAATATTTTTTATTTTTGTGTGTTGGAAATTTATTTTCGTTTTTGGCAAATTCGAATCTTGAAAATTTTTGCCATTTATGGCAATTCCAAATTTCGAATTTAATAATTGTATTTAATTACTATGAATGTTGGGTAGAGATCTGTTTGGACTCAACTAACTATTTGAATATGACACTTGTATCACAACAAAATATTTATATTAACTATAGGGGGACAAATGGAACAACCATGTTAAAAAATCAGCTGACCATGACTCCATGAGTGGGGAACAAGTTGGAACTGCCTCTGACCTGATGATTACAAGTGGCAAATTAGGGATTTGGCCACTGGCAGCCCCTGGAAATCAGGGATCAAGATAGCTGCGAAAAAATCCCCAAAGGAGGGAAAATACCTGGGCAAAATGGATAAATAGCATATGCGAGGAGGCAAGACGCTGCCAAGTATGATGGGAAAGATTTTGAGCTCTCTTGTTGTTATTAACACTGTGGATTGAGTGTGAGGCAAGAGGAGCCTACTGAAAACAGATATGTCTTGTTGTTATGAGCACTGTTGAGTAAGTGTGAGGCAAGAGGATAACTGTTGGAATTGAAGGACATTGCCGAGGAGGAGTTTCCAAGTTTTCCCTCATGGATTCATGGTCAGGCTAGGGGGTGAATCGGGCAAGTGACCTTGGCTGCCCTGTTCTATGGTTGGGAGGAACGTGGATGTTCCCTTTGTCTTCCCATGAATTGGATTCAGATATGTCAATTTTCCCCTCTCTATTATGAATGGCTATGTCTTTTGATGTTATGTACCTATCGAATCTGAACTGGGTTAAGTTACATTCTCTGTTTGTATGACCATTTTTTCATCTGGGGTATTGTATCTGATTAAATCGGATCTGTAACGATTTCTTCTCACTTGTTGTTTGAGTGTTTTATCCAATGCTAAGTGTCTAACAATATGCTCTAACAATATGCGAACAATATATTAGATGTGTATAGAATGACAAATTCGGGAGTTAAAGAATTTTGGAAACCCCTTTTGTTTTTCCTTCGGATGCCAAAACAATCTTGAGAATCGATGCCTTCCCGAGGTTTTTGTTTTCCTTGTTTTCTTTTCAGAATGGGCTGCCCTTTCCTTAGTCAAGGTCTATAATGAATTTAGAGAATTTCCCTTACAAAAAACCTGTATCCTTTTATATCCTTATGTGCGTGTAAGATTCCTAAGTCTTGATGCTTTCAAAATTCGGGGATTGTTGTGTGCCATGGTTGATGTTTGAAACCCCAAAACCCAAAATCCTGAAGTGTTGGTTCCACACCCTTTAACTTTCAGAATTCAGGGATTTTTGTGCACCGTGGTCGATGTTTGAAACCCCGAAACCCTGAAACCCAAAATTCTTAAGTGTTGGTTCCACACCCTTTACCTTTCAGAATTCTGGGGATTTTGTGTGCTATGGTTGACGTTTGAAACCCCGAAACCCGAAATGTTGAAGTGTTGGTTTTACACCCTTTACCTTTTAGAATTTGGGGATTGTTGTGCGCTGTGGTTGACGTTTGAAACCCTGAAACCCCGAAACCCGAAATCCTGAAGTGTTGGTTCCACAACCTTTACCTTTTGGAATTCGGGGATTGTTGTGCGCTGCGGTTGATGTTTGAAACTCCAAAACCCTGAAACCTAAAATCCCGAAGTGTTCGTTCCACATCCTTTTACCTTTCGAAATTCGGGGATTGGTGGGTGTTGTGGTTTGACGTTTGAAACATCGAAACCCCGAACCCCGAAATCCTGAAATGTTAGTTCCACGTTCTTTTCTTTTCACAATTTTGGGAATTGTTATGTTCTAATGTTTGAATTTTGTGTTCACAAAAAACCCAAACCCAAAAACCCCGAATTACTCAACATCCTGTCGCAATTTTGGGAAATGTCATATTTTGATGTCCGACTCTTGTACTCACGAAGCCTCGATTCCCGAAACCCCAAAATGCTGGCCCACACTCGTTTCGTATTTCGTATTTCGGCAAACAATAGGGTCCTATGTTTTGTTCGACACTTATGATCACCGAAACCCGATTGACCTCAGTTTCTTCACAAAGATGTAGGAACTTAGAAGAAACTTAATGTTATGGGAACAACCCTATTAATATAATGAATGGACTGGTAAAAGAACGTTGGGGAATCTTCATCCCGTATAGAGGTATAGAAGTAACAGATCCGTTTTACAAGTTGATTGTATTGCAAATAGAGGGTAATTTTTCTATGTAGGGTTTTGGTCATAAAAACCCCAAAAATTGCTTGTATTGTTAAGACTGGGGTAGTGTTATAGGTACTAGTAGATAAGAGAGTGATTATAAATTTTTCAGGATCTTAATTAAACATTGAGGTGATGAGTAAATACTCATTATATCGTCAATCTGAAAACTTAAGTTGAATGGTAAGGGCGATGACACTAAGGACTCTAACAAACCTTCTGACTCAAGTCTTCTAGCAGAAATCCTGCTTGGCTTAGATCTCGAAAATTCTTTTCAAGGCTAAATGTAGAAATAAATAAAAAAATTATGGTGATTTTGAGGTTCATTACATATGGTATCAGAGAAAAAGTTACAACATTGGGCCTGAACAAGGCCACATTAATTGCTTAATATATATTCTGATTTACGAAAAAAACTAATAAATCTCGTGGATTACAAACAAAAAGCTTTTATGTTTTGTGTTGAAAAAAATGGCAGCTCAAGAAGGTGCAAAAATTAGAGTGGATTAGCATCCACAACAAGGAACTCCTGGAGATCCAAGACAGAACAGTGATGGAAGCTCACCCACGGAGGTGTTGGAAACAATGAGGAACCTTATTGTTGAACTACAGGTTTTCAAGGTCGACAATGAAAAATTGAAAAAAGCACAGCAAGAACAACAAGAGATAAATGAAGTCCTGCTGCATAGTATAGTAACTAAGAAAATTCCAAAATATGATAACCCTGAGGAAGAGGTCAGCAAGAGGGCCTTCAAGAATTCTAGTGCAAAAACAGAAAAATAAGACAGTTCGTTTGAAGGGACACCTTCAGCTGAAGACAAAACCATACCATATATAAAAAGAAAACAAACAGACCACCTTGAAGGAGAATTTAAAAAGATTAAACCAACCACTTTTGATGGAGAATCCAGGACAGGAGAAGAAGCCGAGGCATGGTTGTTGGACATCAAAAAATACTTCAAAATATACAACTATTCCAACAACATTAAGGTCAAAATGGCCATCTAAAATCTGAAGGGGGAAGGCCAACATTTGGTGGCAGGACCTGAAATTGGCCAAGGGCCTAAAAGAGAAACAGCTGGAATGGTTTGACTTCAAGAAGTGTTTCAAGAAAGAATAACTTTCTGAAAGCTATTATGAAAGGAAGACGAGAGAATTTTACGAATTATGACTCAAAAAAATGACAATGGAGGACCTTATAAATAAGTTTATGGAACTATTAAGGTTGTACCGTACATTCATGAGGACAAGGTAAAAATATAGCGATTCTTAAGTTGTTTACCATAGACTTACTGGGACATAATTGAGTTTGACAACCCCAAATCCTTGAGTGAGGCATTCAGGAAGGCATGAATGTGCTATGACCAGCATAAACATTGGGTAGAGTTTCCCAATACTTGGAAGGATAAGAAGCAAGATGGAATGCACCAACAGAATAAGGGATACCAGCCAACTCCTTATTAGAATGCAACAAAAAGTTTCCCAAGGAAGGATTTTCACTCCAATCATCTGAACACACAAGATAGTGGTAAACCGATAAACCTAGGGACAAAGAAGTTTGGGGACAATGCCCATGAGACATTAAAGTGTTGGGAGTGTGGAGAGCCTCATCTAAGGAGGAACTATCCACGTTTAATTACAACAAATGTTGTTCACAATTTACAGGAAGCCTCGACAGTGGGAGACATGGGCAGAAGTTTGCATCGGATAAATGCAGCCATAGATGGTCGACAAGATGACCACCAATCCTCGGTGGTAGAGATCGAAGGTAAAATCCATGACACTCAAATTTCTTTTTTAATTGACCCTGGACCTACGTTAAGTTATATTACTCTCGATGTAGTAGAGCTGAATAAACTTAAGAAACAAAAGCACCAAAAATCTTGTCTTGTACACCTAGCAACAGGTGCAAAAAGAAAAGTAGTTAAATTTATTTTTTATCTTGAATTTAGCTTAGATGGTCAAAATATAAGGACCAATCTAAACATCCTACCACTAGGATCTTATGATATGATTATCAGGATGGATTGGTTGGAACAACACAAAGTAGTACTAGACTGTTATACAAAGATAATTAGATATCAAGATAATTTTTGGCACTATTAGAACAGCCCAAGGAATACCAAAACCTGTGTCAGTTAGACAAGTTTCAGCGATGCAATTCAGGAAATGTATTAGAAATGGATGTCAAGTTTACGCCATCCAAGTAACGAATCTATTAGAAAAACAAGATAAGCCCAAGTTAGAAGACTTTGTTGTCCTACATGAATTCAGAGACATGTTTGTTGACGAGATACCAGAATTTCCTCCTAGGAGAGAGATAGATTTCTCCATAGACTTACTACCTGGATCAACCCTTATCTCAAAAGCACCCTACCGAATGAGTCTACCAGAACTGACAGAATTAAAAATACAATTACAGGAATTGTTGGATAAAAAGTATATCAGACCAAGTGTCTCACCATGGGGTGCACCAGTCCTCTTTGTGAAAAAGAAAGACGGTACTCTAAGACTTTGTATTGATTGTAGACAACTGAAAAAAGTGACCATTAAGAACAAATACCCCTTACCCAGGATAAATGATTTGTTCGATCAAGTTGGTGGGGCCAAGATTTTATCAAAATTGGATTTACGATCCGGTTATCATCAAGTTAGGATAAAGGACCAGGACATAAACAAAACAGATTTTCATACAAGATACAGACACTACGAGTTTATAGTCATATCTTTTAGACTCACTAATACACTAGCCACATTTATGTGCTTGATGAACATCATTTTCAGCCAGTACTTAGACAAGTTCATAGTACTATTTATCGATCATATTCTGGTCTATTCTAAAATAGAGGAGGAACATGATGAACACTTATGAATAGCTCTGCAAACACTAAGGAAACACAAACTATATGCAAAATTCGACAAATGTGATTTTTATCAAAAAGATATACAATATTTAGGACATGTCATTTCCTCGGAAGGTATTTCCATAGACTTAGATAAGATAAAAGCCATTATGGAATGGCCAGTGCCTAAGGATGTGGCGGATGTCCATTCGTTCATGGGAATCACCAGATATTATCGCGGATTTATAGAAGGGTTCTCGAAGATATCCTACCCTATCACGTCATTACAAAAGAAAGGGACCAAGTTTAACTGGTCGCAAAAGTGTCAAGATAGTTTTAACAAGCTAAAAGAATTATTGACGTCGGCGCCCATCTTGAAGGTAGTAGACCCAGATAAAGACTTTACAGTATGCGTTGATGCAAGTAAAGAGGGATTAGGTGGTTTTCTAACTCAAGAAGGGCATGTAATTTGTTATGAGTCTCGGAAATTAAAGGAACACAAGAGAAATTATGTCACTCATGACTTAGAATTGGTAGTAGTAATACATGCCTTAAAAATGTGGCAACACTATATAATGGGCAGAAAATTCTTACTATTGACGGACAATAGCGGGGTGAAATATTTGTTTAACCAACAAGACCTTAATGGAAGACAAACAAGGTGGCTAGCCTTCTTGAGTGAATTTGACTTCGAAGTCAGACATATCAAGGGTAAGGAAAATAAAGTAGCAGATGCTTTAAGCCGCAGAATCCATGGGTTATTTGAGATAAATATCAGCAGAGCAGAAAGTGATCTAGAACAAAGAATAGGAACGATAGGTGTTAACGATGAAAATTACACTAAGATGATGGCAGAATTGCAAAACATTGTCACAAACTCAGATGAACCAGATATAAGTATTGACAAGGAGGGACTATTAAGATTTAAAAATAGACTTTACATACCAGATTCAACAGAGCCAAAATTAACTATTTTAGATGAAGTACATAAGAAACCGTATTCTGGCCATCCAGGTTACCAGAAAACAATAACAACACTTAGAAAACTATTTTACTGGACTAATATGAAGGGCGAAACAACAGAGTACTTGGCTAGGTGCCAAGATTTCCAGCAGGTTAAGGCCGAACACCAGCATTTAGCCGGCCTATTACAACCATTACCAGTACCAAAATGGAAATGGGAGACCATCTCACTGGACTTTATCACAGGTTTGCCTAAGACTCAGAAATAGAATGATTCTATCATGGTCGTAATCGATAAACTCAGTAATTCTGCACATTTTATTCCTGTAAAGTCTACTTTTAAAGCTATTAATATTGCTGAAATATTCATGAAAGAAATTTTTAAACTGCATGGTATTCCTAAAATGGTGACATTAGATAGAGACGTAAAATTCACATTCGCTTTTTGGAAGGAATTGTTTGCAGGGATAAATACTAATTTGAATTTCAGCACGAGTTATCATCCACAAACAGATGGACAAACTGAAAGGACAAACCAAATCATAGAAGATATGCTCTACCTGTATGTAATAACAAAACCAAATAAGTGGGAAGACTACCTACACTTGGTAGAATTTGCATATAACAATGGGTACCAAACTTCGGCTAAGTTGAGCCCTTTCAAAATACTGTACAATAGAAAGTGTACAACTCCAATTAGTTGGAATAACCTGGTCAACAGACTCATGGTTGGACCAGAGACGCTCCACGAAATGGAGAACATGGTAAGAAAGGTACAACAAAACTTGAAAGAAGCACAGGACAAACATAAGAGCTATGCAGATAAGAAAAGAAGACATGTGGAATTTCAAGTGGGAGACCATGTTTACTTGAAGGTGAAAGCCCGAAAAAGCTTGCTGAAGATAGGGAACTGTGCCAAGATGGCACCCAAATTTTGTGGGCCCTTCAAGATACTAGCTCGAATTGGACCTGTAGCATATCAGCTTTCACTTCCAACTAATCTAAGAATTCATAATGTATTTCATGTTTCTTTGTTGAAAAAGTATATTCATGACCCTACTCATATGATTGATTGGAACTTGGTGTAGGTGGAACCCGAGGGCGAGTTCTAGGTGGAACCCCTGCACATTCTGGACTGGAGAGAAATAACACTTCAGAACAAAGCCGTCACTTAGGTAAAGGTGCAATGGAAGCACTTTAGTCCTGAGGAGGCCACTTGGGAATTGGAGGGAGATTTGCGGAAATCTCATCCAATCCTGTTCCAAGAAAGGAACGAACATTGAGGACAGTGTTTTACTGAAGGGGGAAAGGATGTGACATCCCCAAAAAATAAATATTTTTATTTTTGTGTGATGGAAATTTATTTCTGTTTTTGGCAAATTCGAAGCTGGAATTTTTTTTCCATTTATGGAAATTCCAAATTTCAAATTTAATAATTGTATTTAATTACCGTGACTGTTGGGCAGAGATCTCTTTGGACTCAACTAACTATTTGAATATGACACTTGTATCAAAACAAAATATTTATATTAACTACAACAGGACAAATGGAACAACCATGTTAAAAAATCAGTTGACCATGACTCCATGAGTGGGGAACAACTTGGAACTGCCTCTGGGCTGATGATTACAAGTGGAAAATCAGGGATTTGGCCACTGGTATCCCTTGAAAATCAGGGATCAAGAGAGTTGCGAAAAAATCCCCAAAGGAGGGAAAAAGACATGGGAAAAATGGATAAATAGCATATGCGAGGAGGCAGGATGCTGCCAAGTATGCTGGGAAAGATTTTGAGCTCTCTTGTTGTTATGAACACTGTGGATTGAGTGTGAGGCAAGAGGAGCCTACTGAAAATAGATTTGTCTTGCTGTTATGAGCACTGTTGAGTAAGTGTGAGGAAAGAGGATAACTGTTGGAATTGAAGGACATTGTTGAGGAGGACTTTCCAAGTTCGCCCTCATGGATTCATGGTCAGGCTAGGGGGTGAATCGGGAAGATGACGTTTGTTGCCCTATTCTATAGTTGGGAGGAACGTGGTTGTTCCCTTTGTCTTCCCACGGATTGGATCCATATATGTTAATTTTCCCCTCTCTATTATGAATGGCTATGTCTTTTGATGTTATGTACCTATCGAATCTGAACTGGGTTAAGTTACATTCTCTGTCTGTATGACCCTCTTTGCATCTAGGGTATTGTATCTGATTAAATCGGATCTCTAACGATTTCTTCCCAGTTGTTGTTTGAGTGTTTTTATCCGATGCTAAGTATCTAACAATATTCTCTAACAATATGTGAACAATATATTAGATGTGTATAGAATGACAAATTTGGGAGTTAAAGAATTTTGGAAACCCCTTTTGTTTTTCCTTCAGATGCCAAAACACTCTTGAGAATCAACGCCTTCTGAAGGTTTTTGTTTTCCTTGTTTTCTTTTCAGAATGGGCTGCCCTTTCCTTAGTCAAGGTCTATGATGAATTTAGAGAATTTCCCTTATAGAAAACCTTTATCCTTTTATATCCTTCTGTGCGTGTAAGATTCCTATGTCTTGATGCTTTCAGAATTTGGGGGATTGTTGTGCACTATGGTCGATTTTTGAAACCCCGAAACCCAAAATCCCGAAGTGTTGGTTCCACACCCTTTACCTTTCAAAATTTGGGGATTGTTGTGCATTGTGGTTGACATTTGAAACCCTGAAACCCAAAATCCTGAAGTGTTGGTTCCACACCCTTTATCTTTCAGAATTTGGGGATTGTTGTGTGTCATGGTCGATGTTTGAAACCCCAAAACCCCAAAACCCGAAGTCATGAAGTGTTGGTTCCACACCCTTTACCTTTCAGAATTCAGAGATTGTTGTGCTCTGTGGTTGACGTTTGAAACCCTGAAACCCCGAAACCCAAAATCCCGAAGTGTTGGTTCCACACCCTTTACCTTTTGGAATTCAGGGATTGTTTTCCATTGTAGTTGACGTTTGAAACCCTGAAATCCCGAAGTGTTGGTTCCACACCCTTTACCTTTCGGAATTCGGGGATTGTTGTGCGCTGTGGTTGACGTTTGAAACCCCGAAACCTCGAAACCTGAAATCTTAATGTGTTAGTTCCACACCCTTTTACCTTTCGGAATTCGACGATTGTTAGGTGCTGTGGTTTGAAGTTTTAAACCCTGAAACCCCAAACCCCAAAATCCCAAAATGTTAGTTCCACGTTCTTTTCTTTTCACAATTTTGGGAATTGTTATGTTCTGTTGTTTGACTTTTCTGTTCACGAAAAAACTGAACCCTGAAACCTCGAAGTACTCGGCATCTTGTCGCAATTTTGGGAAATGTCATGTGTTGATGCCCGACTCTTGTACTCATGAAGCCCCGATTCCTGAAACCCTGAAGTGTTGGCCCAAATTCGTTCCGTATTTCGAATTTCGGCAAACAACATGGCCCTTTGTTTTGTTCGGCACTTATGATCACTGAAACCCGATTGACCTCGGTTTCTTCACAAAGCTGTAGGAACTTAGAAGAAACTTAATGTTATGGGAACAACCCTATTAATATAATGAATGGACTGGTAAAAGAACGTTGGGGAATCTTCATCCCGGATAGAGGTATAGAAGTAACAGATCCATTTTACAAGTCGATTGTATTACAAACAAAGGGTAATTTTTCTATGTAGGGTTTTGGTCATAAAAACCCCAAAAGTTGCTTGTATTGTTAAGACTGGGGTAGTGTTATAGGTACTAGCATATAAGAGAGTGATTATAAATTTTCAGGATCTTAATTAAACATTGAGGTGATGAGTATACTCATTATATCATCGATTAGAAAAATTAATTTGAATGGTAAGGATGATGACAGTAAGGAATCTAACAAACCTTTAGACTCAAGTCTTCTAGCAGAAATCCTGCTTGCTTGAGATCTCGAAAAAAATTTCAAGGCTAAATGTACAAATACAATTTTTTTTTATGGTGATTTTGAGGTTCATTACATGTGGTATCCCAAAATGGACCCACACTCGTTTGAAGAAGAGCTTGGCAATGTCTGTCGCTGTGATGCTCTTCTTGCAGGCTATGAGAATGACCATCTTCAAAAACTGATCAACCACCACAAATACACAATCATTTCCTTTCTTGGTGGATGGAAGGCCATACATGTAATCCATCAACATGGATTCCCAATACCTCTCAGGAGTAGGAAGAGGGGTGTATAATCCGTGCTTCTTGATGGTTGGCTTGGCAATGACACAAACAATGAAAGATCTGGTATACTTCCTAATGTCCTGTCAAATTTTTGGCCAATATTTTTTTTTTGTAGAATGACCACAATTTCCTCCATGCCAAAATGTCCTGCCATATGATTGTAGTGAGCCTCCCAAATCAATCTCGCATGCTCTCTTTTAAGGTCATAAAGGTGGTCCAAATGGCATAAAAATCCATCTTGAATGTGAAAATCGGTGACATTCACGCATGTGCCCAATAGTTGATAGGTGGTGGTGAAGTCAGGATCTCGATGATAAAGTTGGGACCACTTAGAAGCCTCATTCCCATAGGAATGGGTAACGGTGGTGAGTGAAACCATGAGAGGTCGACTAAGGTAGTTAGTGACACGATTTGGGTTCCATATCTTATACTTGATGTTGATATGGAACTATTGTAGGTATGTGGACCAATGTGATAATTATGCAAATTCCCCTGTGTTTATGTGAACTACAAAGGATTGTGATCAGTGTGGATGATTTTCTCCTTTCCCAGAATGTAATATTTCCATTTACGACGTGCTTATACAATGGAATACATTTCCTTGTCATAGGTGGGGTATTTCTAGACAATATGTGAGACCGTCTCACTATGATATGCTACTGGATGATTGTGTTGAGTGAGAACTATGCCTACAACATAGTCAGATGCATCAGTCTCAATCTAGAATGGTTTTTGTAGATCAAGTAAGGAGAGTAATAGAGTTGAGCACAAGCAATGCTTCATATCATCAAATGCTCATTGTTGTGCCATCCCCCATGTGGATTTTTCTCTGCCACCACCCTTGGCCACTTGGTTGAGGGCCCATGCAATATGGGAGAATTCCAACAAGGACCATCAATAGAAGTTGGTAAGTCCCAAGAAGCTCCGATGTTTGGTTAATATGCTCGGGGTTGGCCAGTCACAGATGACTTGGATCTTAGATGGATCCACATGTACCCCATGCTCATCAACAATGTATCTCAAGTATTGCACCATGTTCATGCCAAATGATCATTTTTCCAAGTTGGCATATAACTTGTGCTTCCACAAAGTGCTCAAAACCTGTTGAATATCTTGCATGTGTTCCTCCCAAGTTGTGTTGAAGATGAGGATGTCATTGAGATATACCACCAAAAAAGAGTTGGTGAAGGGTCTCAATACATCATCAATCAACCTCATGAAAGTTGTTGGTGCATTTTTTAAGCCAAAGGGCATGACCCACCATTTGAAGAGACATTCTTTAGATTTGAAAGTTGTCTTCCATACACCAGTCGATTCGATGGGAACTAGTGGTATCCATACTTTAAGTGAATATTTCTAAAGAACTTTTCCCCCTTATGTTGGTCAACATGGTCATCAATTCAGGGAATTGGGCACCAGTTCCTGACTTTGAATTTATTTAATGCTCTCTAATCAATGCAAAGACTCCAGGTTCCATCTTTCTTCTGCATCGATACAATCAAGCTTCCGCAAGGGGAAGATTTGGGTATGATACGCCCCTTTTGAAGCAACTCGTGGATTTGATTTTTGATTTAAACATTTTCCATCAGTGAACAATGATAGACTGGTCCATTAGGTAGAGGTGCACTAGGGCTTAGATCAATTGGATTCTTGACCTTGCAGTGCGTCGATACCCTAGTGGGTGAGGAGAAGATGTTTTTGTACTCTTCTAGGATTCCCTCCACTTCCTTCTGCTACAAAGAGAGGCTCTGTGTAGAGGTAACGAATGTGGTGGTGACCTACTACTTACTGTGATCATGGATAAAAAATAAGATGAACTTCACGATCTATGAAATGACCTTACTGCATTGCTCAATGGATATTAAAGAAATAGCGGTAGGTGGTGTTAGCTCTGGTATCATGTACAATTGTCTATCCAAAGTAATAATAACACTGCGAGGCCTAGAATCATACACATCATGTCGCTTCCATAAACAAATTTGTCCTAAAAGAACATCACAAAATTCAATGGGAGAAATATCACAGAATACCTTATCTTTGAAGGTTTTGATGTCATAGGGCATACAACACTATTGAATGATGCAAAGATCTCTTCCTTGGAGAAGCTGGTCAATGGTCTCGGGTTGTGGTTGCAATGTCATTGGTAGTTCTAGTCGCTCGATGAACTCTACTGATATCATGTCCTTATGACTATCGTTATCGACAATGAAATGAAGTAGAGCCCCTTTACTCACATATGTAAGTGAAAGAGGCGTTCCCCTTCCTTTGGTTCTTCTAGTTCTCTTGGATGGACTTTGGTGGTAGTGATAGTGGAGCTGTGTTCAACATCGATAATATGATTTCCTCCTGCTGGATTTGATTCAAAGTCTAAATATGCCTCTGACTCAGAATATTTCATCTTGAGCACTAGTGACTTCTTGGAGAGACATTCTTCAGTGTTGTGCTAAGGTATTTTCTATTATTCACACCACTTCCCCATGTACTTCTTCAAATTCTCATTACCCTTCTTGGGTTTCATCTTGGAATGGTTTTTCTAAGAGTGGCCATCTATGCTATGTCCCTTGTGTTATGGGTTGGGGACACCTTTCCCCTGCTTCGACTGTTAGGAGTTTCTAGATCCAAACTCTCACCTCTTCTTCTTAAATTTTAGTTCGATCTTGATAGCATATCTATAAGTTTCACCTAATGATGTGATATCCAGAAAATACATTTATTTTTGAATTTATCTATGCATACAAACGTGTTATTTGTGCACTAGATGTTGTTCAGAGACTTTAATACCCAATTTGATGTGCAAGGTATGGAAAATATTGGTGAAATATGGTACTCTATGATCCCTTTCCTGACGCAGCATGGTCAATCGTGTGTAGTGGTCCTTGTATCTTCCAACAAGGTAGTATTATTCTTTAATGGAATCCTTGAAGGAATGCCATGTAGGGGAGACTGCAAATATTGTAGATTCCTCTCTAGCCCTTTTCTCAATGTAAGTATCCCACCAGTGCTTAACATGGGGGATGGCTTTGAGGAGTGAAAAAGTAATCTTTTCCCTGTTGGAAAATTTGTGGGTTGAAAAATACCCTACGAATAGATTCAAATATTTATCTAAACATTTGCGTCTACCAGTCCATTAAATAATGGATTATCAAAATTTACTTGTACCTTGAAGGGGGTTGCATGGGCGTTTTATGAAGATGTGTCTTCTGTGGGAAGCTGCTGAAGGATCTGTGCAAAGTTATCCATCATTTTGTTCCTTTGTCGAGCAAGTTCTTCCTCGAGCAACACTTTAAAAGGATCCCCTACTTTAGGGTAAAATCATGAAGATGGGTAACACTTTTTCTTGTTTTATGACAATTTTTTTTTTAATTTTAACATGTTCTTCAACTTTCGGTAAA
>JASDQU010687953.1:39268-56040 GCA_032191745.1 Picea mariana
TTCTTGGTTCATGGATTGAACCCAATGTGGCTCCTTAGCTGCTTCCTTAAAGGATGTAGGTTGACATGACATTAAAGAAAAAAGGTTGTGTTGTTCAAAGTCATCCAACTGCTGATGGATTTCTATCAAACTTCGAGTTCTCTAATTTTGTGGTTCAGAGAATGATTCTCTGCTGGAAGTTGAGTTATCTTGAAAATTTTTAGGTTGTCTTTGTACTTGCAATCTTGGAAGAGTAGTTTGAGGTACTTGCTGTTCTGAATTTTCTGCATTTTTAGAACTTGGCAGCAATGGATTTTGGCTGTCCATTTGCTAATTTTCTGAATCATTCCAAAATTGATTTTCTAGAAATTTTACATCTCTGCTGAGAATTAGTTTCTTGGTGATTGGATTGTAAAGCCTGTAAGCTTTAGATGTTTTATGATATCCAGTGAAAATACATTTCTCACTTTTTTCATCTAATTTCTTTCTTAATTCGGAAGGTATGTGAGTGTATGCTATGCATCCAAATGTCCTTAGATATGCAACATTGAGCTTTGTCCCACTCCATGCTTCTTCAGGGACTTTTAGCTTTAGACTTGTGGTTGGTGATATATTTAGGAGATAAACTGAGCATGCTACTGCTTCAGCCCAAAAATTATTTGACAAACTTTTCTCTTTAAGAAGTGTTCTTGCCATATTCATTATTGTCTGATTTTTCCTTTCAGCCACTCCATTATGTTGTGGAGTATACCTGGCTGTTGTTTGTATGATAATGACTTGTGATTTGTAGAAATTTTCAAATTCTCTGGAGTTGTATTCTCCTCCTCCATCTGACCTGAGTGCTTTGATATATTTGCCACTCTGTTTTTCAGCTTCTGCCTTGAATTCTTTGAATTTTGCAAAAGTTTCAGACTTGTGTCTGAGAAAATAGATACATATTTTTCTATTGAAATTATCAATAAATGTTAGAAAGTAAAAGCTACCACCTATTGACTCTGTTTGCATTGGTCCACATAGGTTAGTGTGAACAAGTTCAATATGATGTTTGGCTTGATTGGAAGACTGTGGAAAACTAGTTCTCTTATGTTTTCCAAGTATGCAAGACTCACATGGGGGAATTTGCTCTTTAAATATAGGAAGATCTTTGACCATGGAGTTCTTCTGAAGAAAACTTAGACTCTAAAATGGTATATGTCCAAATCTTGTATGCCAAACCATTGTTTCATTCAGGGTTGATGCACTTTGTGCATATGGTTGACTCAGATTTTCAGTTCTGAGGGTAAGGGGAAACATCCTATTCTGAGTCATATGGATTTCAGAAATCAATTTTTTGCTTGGTATTTTGTCATATATCTTGCAAGATGCTCCCTCAAAAAGTACCTTATAGCCATGTTCAATGAGTTGTCCTACAATTAGCAAATTGTGTTTCAGATCTGGAACATGATAGACATTGTTTATGTCTTTCTTTACATTTTGTTTAATAAGAATAGGGATAGTTCCTTTTCCTTGAACTTTGACTAAGTAATCATTTCCAAGTGTAATATCAGATGAGATTGAAGAATCAATGCATGAAAGTAATTCTTTGTTACCTGTCATGTGATTGCTGCATCCATTGTCCAGCAACCAAAGATCTTTAGGTTGTTCTTCAGTCTTGTGGCATGAGAAAAACATACCTCTTGAGGTGTCTCCCATATGATTTGACACATGTGCTCTGCCTGAGAGATGATCTGCTTACTTCTTCTTGCATTCAGATTCATAGTGCCCATACTTTTTCTAGTAATAACATTGTATACTTGATTTCTCATTTGATCTTCTCCCTCTGCCTCTTTGAGGATGGAAATTCTGATGTTGATTTTGTTGTTGTTGTCTTTGACCTTGGAAGTTTTGATTCGGATACTGTTGTCTATTACCTCCACTGGAGTGAGGGTTACTTTGATTGCTCCCTCTTCCTTGGTGACCTCTGCTTCTTCCTCTTCCTCTCCCTCTACTGAAGGAGAATTGAGTTTTGAAAGCATTGGAGATTGACTCATCTGTGAGATGCAGTCTGGTCTCATGTGTCACCAGAGAACCAATTAATTCATCTGTTGAAAAGCTTGACAGATCCTTGGATTCAAGGACTGCTGTTACAACCATTTTGAATTTCTTTGGTAAACTTCTGAGAATTTTCTCAACAATTCGTTGATCAGTGATGGTTTCACCAGTTAGTTTGATCTGGTTCACAATGCCCATGACTCTGGTCATGAACTGATCCACATTTTCGGATTCTGTCATCCTTAGAGTCTCGAATTGCGTCCTCAAGGTCTGCAGTTTAACTGTTTTGACCCTGTCATTTCCTTGGTAGGAAGATTTAAGGATGTCCTAGGCTTGTTTTGAAGTACCAACACCTGTGATTTTTGAGAAAATCGAGTCATCCACAGAATTTTGAATCCAAAATTTAGCTTTATTTTCTTTGTTTCTTTGTGTTGCCTGAGCAGTTTTCTACTGATTTGTCATGGAAGACAGGTCTGCTGGGTCTGGTTCAACGTATCCATGATCCACTGGACCCCAGCACTCTTGTTCTTGCAAGAAGGATTTCATTCGAAGAGACCAGAACTCATAGTTATTTCCAAGAAGAATCGGACCCTGAGTAGGTTCTAAATTGCTAGATGACGCCATATATATTTTTTTATTTTTAAAAAAAGAACAAAACAGAAACAAAATTCTTACTTACCTGTCTCCTACGTTTAATTTGTAGTGACTTCAGAACTCTGCGTTCAAGATTTCGTGAGTTTTTGGCTTCATGATTCTGACATTGGAAGTTCGTTATACGAGTCCTCCGATCTCTTGTCTCGCCAATCTTCGATGTCCAAAACGCCGATTTTTCGATGGCCGAAGAGAGCTTATCAGCCTTGAATTTGGAATTTGTCATCGTGCAATGTGACCACGCGCCTTGATGTTAAAGCACTATGGGATTTTCCGGTTCTCTGTCTTTCAAATTGCCGAAATGCAAAATATGCCTTTGGAGAATTCAACGGTCCAGATCTTCCTGTGATCTGACGGTCCAGATCCTATCGGGATTTCGTGATTTGTTATTTTGCGAGTTTAGAACTCTTGTCCCAGAGTTTTCAAAAACGGGAACTCCAAAATACTGATTTGATGAAATGGCGTTAAATTCAGTTAGCCCCTTGGGCTATACCTCTGGTCCACATGACCTCTCCTGATATGAATGCAGTCGCTTTCGGGGTTTCATGACTCAAACGCGCAACTACTTGGTCTCTTGACTCCTGAAAAGTCGATTCCCGAAATATTGATGGCGCTTTCCTTTCAAGACTTTCCCCGAAGGCCTAGATTGTTACCACGCATCCCCTTACGATGGACAGTCCTCATCGTTTCACGATTTCACAACTTGCGCCTCCAAATCCTTTGACAAATTGAAACCCTGGTAGCTGATATGCCGACGGTTTCCTTGATGTCCGCCATGTGTCTGATCGAATGGATGACCGTGATCTTTTCGAGATTTCATGATTTGCGATGTCAGGATTTCATGTATCGGGGTTTTGGAGAGAAGTATCCTTCGCTCGTCCAACTTCTGATCCCTGATTTTGCGATGGGATAAGATCGACGACTCACGATCTTTCATGATCCAATGGTCCAGAATAGCTCGTGATCTCGCAATTCATGAATTCTCACGACAGTCTTCTGACTTTTACACCTTGTGAGTCAGTGAAATGCCAAGATATCGCCACGTGTTTCTTGATGGACGGTCCAAATGATTTCGGGATTTCGCGACTTCACAAGTCGAAATTTCTCCAGTGCACTTCAGAGGACTAAACCTCATGCACTTTCTCACTGATCCAATGACTGTTGGGCCTCTGCGTAAGATCTAACGGCTGAAATTCTTTTGCCTTTTCCGTGCTCTCCTTATCCCTTTTGAACTGGATTTCCACCTCGAATCTGTTCGTAGGACAAATCTTATAGCCGCGATGGTTGTTCTTTGAACCTGAGATGCGTTCTTTACTGCCTTTGCAAGAATTTTCTTCTGCAGAAGAAAAATTCGTGAATCTTTCAAATATTTGAAATAATTTCACGATTTCTTTGTTCTGTGCTGCAATCTTTGACAAATTTGAGCGATTTCCCATAAATCTTTAAACGATGCTGCCTTCTGCAGCAATCTTTCACAAATTTGAGCGAATTCTATGAAATCTTCAACGTTTTTTCCTTCTGAAGATCTTCTTCATGAATTCTTTGATGATTCTTGAAAATTACAATAATCTTTAAAGTTTCTTCTTCTACACTCTCGTCTTCCTCGATCTTTCGAGCATTGTATGCTCTGATTTGGCGCGTGAGCTTCTTATGATGATATTTTGAGCGTATGAGCAGACAGCTTCCTCGTGGAAGTTTCCTGCAAGGATCTTTCAAGAGTATGATGGACAACTCTCCAAGCCTTGTGAAAATTCTGTGTCGAATGCTCTCAAGATCCGTGTAAGCTCTGCGCTGTTTGAGGATCATGTTGCTCTCCAACCTGTGTGAAGAGGCTTACTACTGTAGCTCTGATACCATGATAAATTGTGAAGCAAGAAATGTAGAGATAAAAGAATAGAATAGAAAACAGTATATTAGAATATATGAAGAAGATGTGAAGTAGTTATATGCAATGGGAAATAGCTTAGCTAAATAGGCTCAAGAAAATCAAGAATAGAAAGTACAGCTGGCTAGGACAGCTGGCAGTGTACAGTCAGCCTGTTGAGGTTACATTATATTTAACAAAATGGTAGACCATATGGTACCATTGGGTCTAGAATTGGATTCTCTTTCATGGATTTAGAATTTGTTAATGTGTGGGGTTTGTTCAAATATGGCATACCAGAGTGGATGACAACCAGTTTGGAATTCCTCAGGAAAAAGAGGACACTTATGTTTGTGAACGCCTTACTAGGAGGGGAGTGAAGGAGTTTTTTTTGAGTGCAGTGGTGAAGTAAGGAGGTGGATTGCTACACTCTTTCTTAATAGAATGAAATCATAATGATTCTGATCATTCTTTGAATATGGAGTTACTATCATGACGTTTCCTTTAGCTAACAGGTAGTATGTTCTATTCTAGTCATTAGATCGATTATGTTGGATGACGATCAATTATTATAGCCTTAATGTCGATATTTCGAGTATTTCTCGTAATTATTTTTTTCTTTATTCTGAATTAATGGGCCCATATTCCTAAAATCATATGTAGTTGACACAATGTATAAATACCTATCTTTCGATCGTTATTAACACAAATATGTTGTTTTCGATAGATATTGAAAATCGATGATGAATCTAAAATTGTGATACATGCGTGAGTATTATTATCTATGGGAGTTGCACATGTTCTTTCACTCCCCGATATCATCTTATTTATAGCTTAATTGGATGTAGCGGCCCTGGGGGGTTTCCATGCTTTCTCATGCAAGAAAAATCGATCAATTCTCACCATAGAGGCATTGTATTAGGCTTAACTTGTTCTAGTAGTAGCCACTAGTTAAGAATTTTTTTTGCAATGATTCCCAACTCATCTCTTTGCCCAATAGCGCTGGAAAAGAGTAGTGTAGGGTATTTTTCCTCAATGGGTAATTATGGGTTACCCATGTCCATTCCCTACATGCGTCACTAAGGTACTTTACCGGTGGATAATTGGACCCAAGGGTTATATGATGTTTTTTGGTGCTACTTTACCAGTGGATAACTGGACCCAAGGGTTATATGATGTTTTTTGGTAATATGCACCAAACATTCATATATTGAATGAACATGGTACATTACTACTTAGCTATCCATTAACTTTCACAAAGGAATGGGTATCAACAAATATATAACCCGTGTCTAAATATTTCTCGCATATATGCTTCGACCACAACCCATTCATGATAAGGTTTCCAATGTGCAACTCACCAACGGAAACTAATTTCTATGGGCATGGTGTCGATGGAATGAACCGAATGGGCCTTGGAAACTTGTTGCATCCAAGAAATTAATGTATCCACCGAATCTGAACCATCATACATATATGATTGAATCTCTTGTCACACATTTTTGTAGTATGTGTGCACCTCCTCGTCAACACTTCATATAGTTTCTACTACCACCTTTCCATAGCATATTTGGAGTTAGTGTCATAAAACTTGATGATCCACCAAATTAATTCTCCATATGCAGTGGGATTGATATATCCTTCTGTGTGCCCACCAATCTTATAAATATTTTGAATTACCAAGATACTTGCATCCTCATCCACTATCTCATTATACATGTCTCCTTCATTTGGATCTAGAGGTGTGATCATGCATAGAGTGTCTACCTCAAATGCCATCTACCTCTTTTTCAAATTTAGCACTACATTGTTGTCAAAATCCTCGTCAATGCCAAGTAGTGCAAGGTATGGGTTAGATTCATCCAGATTATCTATCACCTCAAATTAAGCCTTTGTTTTCACCCCTTCTATATTCACCTCAAATTTCTCCAGTAAGCCTATAGGATATATCTGGTATTGGTTTGCAAACCCTAGTTGGATGGGATACAAGACCAATTTTGGTTTCCCCATAAAATCCTAAGACTTCTTCGACAGAAAATTCACATTAGATCCCAGATCCAACATGAATTCATCCATGTCATAACCACCAAGAACAATGGTCATCTTAAACACTCTGTTGGTGTGTTTGTACTTGTTGACCTGAAACACTTCCCTTTCTGGTGAGGGAGATGATATAGTATGATCTGTTAGCTCCTTCCCCAGACAAGTGTCTAGCATCTATGTAAACTTATTTGCATCGTCGAGATCATTAAGCAATATAAAAAATTAACATAATAAATTACTTACTTGATAATTGGTGTTTGTCTCACAACCCAGATCGCAAAATGCTTCCTCCCACGTTGTACATTTCAATCACTCAAGGATTCGTTCCTCAATCTCCCTTTTCTTGATGCATCATAACACTTCTTGTCTACATGCACCTTCCATTGACCTCTACATTGTGTGATGCATCTCATCGTGCATATGATATTCTTCCAATGATCCTTAAATCAAGTGATGGACCTCTTTAAGGGTGTGATCCTCTTCCAATGACCTATGTGTCACCCGTTGAACTTCTTCCCATATCTGAACCTCCTCTAGTGAACTTTGTGTCACTCATTGCACTTATTCACAATTTCAAGCCTCTTCAACTAATCTTTGAATTGTGCACTAAAACTCTTTACACACTCTTTATTCTTCCATGAATCTCCATGCCGTAGAAACTTATTTTTTTGGGAAGCATCGAACTTAGGAGGGAGTTGTGTTCCCTTTTTTATCTTCCCCTGTGACTTTTGACCCAATCTCTCATCCTTCTCTAAGTATCTCCCTGTGCTCACTTTATTCTGGGTTATCACCTAAGAATCAACTTCCTCATCCTTTTTCTTATTCTTGCATGGCTCCAGATGCACCATGTTGAAATGTGTCTTCTATTCTTCTTGTATCTTTAGTAAGTTAGGATAGTCCTCTATTATATGCTCAGGATTGTAATAGTATGCACAAAACACACGTAGTTTGATGTAAAACCTTGATACATGACCAATTTCTACAGAATTGAAACAAGTGGGGTGTCTATATGATGTCACATAGAGTAAGCTTCCAATCATCCAAATATAGAGTCTTTGATCTGCATCCTTGGAATCATCATCCTTTCCTAACTTGCAACTAGTCTGCATAGGTGTACTCATGAGTTTTCACTCTTCCATTCCAAAATTACTTAGCATTTATCTAATGTACTTGGTTTGAGAGATGAAAATACCTTTATCACACTCACATATCTGTAATCCAAAAAATAAATTAAAATCACCAAGTAGAGACATTTCCAACTCATTCTGCATATCTTTGGAAAGATTTTGACTCATCATGTCATCATCACTTCTAAAGATAACATTGTCTACATAAACTTAAATTATAAATATATTGTCTCAATGCAATTTTATGTAGAGACTGTTGTTTCTATTTCCCTTCGAGAATCCTTATTGTTTAAGATACCTATCCAATCTTGAATACCATTCTCCCGGGGCCTCCTGAAGTCCACACAATGCTTTCTTCAATTTGCACACACAGTCTTTCTTTTCTGATAGTAGAAATCTTTCTCGTTGTTCAATGAAGATTTCTTCTTCTAGTTCTCCATTAAGAAAGGATGATTTAACATCCATCTGATAGACCTTTACTCTTTTGGAACAAGCATAGGCTAATATCAATCTGATTGCTTCCATCCTGGAAATTGGGGAAAATGTTTCTTCAAAATCTATGCCTTCAACATGAGTATATGCTTTGCATACCAATATTTCCTTGTTTCTAGTTACCTGCCCATCCTCATTCAATATGTTTTTCAATACCCATTTTGTTTTGATAATTTTCTTCTTTTTTGGCCTTAGAACCAATTCACATGTATCATTCTTCTCTATTTGATACAAATCTTCATCCATAGACTTAATCCAATGTTCATCTTTGTTGGCTTCTTCAAAATTTCTTGGTTCAACTATGCATAATAGTGCTAGGTGTTGCTGTTCTGGTGAACATATCCTTCTTCGAGTTTCAACTCCTACATATTTATTCCCAATAATCTGTTCTGGTGGATGATATTTCTACACTTGTCAGCTAGGTGTCTTTGGAGGTATTTGTTTCTCATCTTCCTCTTAGTTTGCTTCTAGATTCTCTTCTTCTTCTTCTTGTTCTGCTTCTTCTTCCACTTCTTCTTCTAGTAGATATTCTTCGTCATTTTCATTTTCTTTCTTCCTTTTACTTTTCATACATATTTCTCATCAATCGTTACAATGATGCTTTCCACGATTCTGTTTTGTCTCATATTAAATCATTTATATCCCCTGTGCTTGCTTGAGTACCCGGAAACTATTCCTTTGTCAACTCGATAGTGAAACTTTCCAATCCTGCCATATTCTATTTTGATGTAACACTTGCTTCTAAATACCCTGAAATGCTTCACATTTGTTGGTCTTCCTTTCTATAGCTCATAGGGAGTCTTATCTTTGTTTATTCTGAGAATTCCTCTATTCTAAATATGAATTCTTGTATGAAATGCATGTACCCAAAAGACGTCACCCAACTTGGAATCTTTCAGCATGGTTCTAGCCATTTCATATATTGTTCTGTTCATTATTTTAGTGACTCCATTTTGTTGTAGTTTCCTAGCTATTGAGGATTGCCTTTTTATTCCCTGTTCACCAAAAAATTATGTAAATTCTTTTGAAGTAAACTCTCCACCATTATCTAATCTTAAACATTTGATTTTCAAGTCTGTCTCGGTCTCAACCATTTCTTTGTATATCTTGAAGTTTTTGAATGCCTCTGATGTCTTATCTAGAAATCTAATGAAAATCATTCTTCTGAATTAATCAACCAATACCATAAAGTATTGTTCGACATTCAATTCATGTTTTCTTGTTGGTCCACACAAATCAGGATGTACAATTTCCAATGGTTTTGCCATAGATTACTCTTTTGACTTGAAATTGGTACTCGTTTGTTTTCCGTGTAGACAATGCTTACATAAAGTATTTGTTGGCCTTGAAATCTCAAAAATTTCTCTTACAACTTGGTTTCTAGTGAATTTTACAATATTATCAAATTTAATGCAACCCATCCTTCTATGCCAAATACAACTTTCATTTTACTTTCCTAAACAACATATTTACTTTCCAATTTCATTTAGAACATATATGTTATTTGTAGTTCTTATAGATGTAGCCACCAACCTGCCCGATCCATCTTTCCTTATCTCACATTTTTTCTGAGTGAAACACAATTTTCTGTCTTTGATCACACATTTGACTTACTTTGAGTAGATTGTGCTTCATATCTTCAACTAGTAAAACATTTTCTGCCTTGGAATCATTTCTTCTAAGATTGATTGTGCCTCTTCCTATAATTCTAGTTTATTTATCATTGTAAAATGAAATTGATCCATCTTGTTCATTCTTTAGGGTAAAAAATATGTTCTTGTCACCTGTCATATGCTTTGAAAAACCATTATAAACACACCACTCACTTTTATTGTGTGGATCTTGTAGAGCGAGTGAGCATTCTTCGGTGTTGAATTGATTCTTCTTTCTAATCCATATTCTTTTTGGTTATTGTTTATAATTGTTTGTGTTATGTCTTGATTCTCTTGGGGGAACAATCAATCTACAATATTTGGCCATGTGTCCAAAGTAGTGTCATTTATAACATTCCATTTCATTACTTAATGATCCAAAATTGTTGTAGTTACTGTTCAATGTTTCATAAGGCATTCTTATATAACTATTTTTTGTGTACCCTTCATAGTTTATTTTTTTCTTGTCACAGGATCTATAGTTTAAAATGTTTTGTCCAAAATTATTACATGAATAATATAAGCCAAAAAAAATAATTTGATACCTAGAGGTGGAAGGTCTTCTGAATGGTGATGCTCTTCTAAAGTCTTGTTCTTCTTGAGGTCTTGTTGGCTGCGACTGATTTTGAACTATGTGTCTTCTATATGGCGTAGTTTATCTGTGATTTTATTCTTGGGTCCTTTTGTCTTCTTCCTTCTTAGGAGAAACACTTATGACTTTAGCATATCTTCTCTATTATGCTTCTTGTTATGTTGTATTGGAGCTTGAACCTTTCTCAGTCTACATTTGGTTGTATCCTAGCTCAGTCCTGTCATAGTATGGTCTCTGACTGTTGATGATATTGTCCAATATTTTAGTGATATTATAATGCATATCTTTCTTCTCGAGATATTTTCTAAGGGTGACTATTTCTGCTTCCAAGTTGTCAATTATATTTTTTCTTCTTCGAACTGATTTTTGAGTTCTTCTTCAATCCTTATGTCCTCTTCTACCTGGATATTTAACTTCATGATAATTTACATGACTTCTTTTTAGTTGGAATTTTGATATCCTTATTTCATCTTTACTTTTTTCTTGAGCAACTTGTCACTCTTTCTTTCTTTCCTTAGTTCCTCTAAGGCACTGATTAATTTTTCTCTAAGATCGACTTCGCCTTCTTCTTTGGAATCTTCTTCATCATATTCTACTACCATGAAAATTACTTTTTATAAATAACTCTCTCTATCATCATCCTCGTCTAATTATGGACTATATTTCCTTCAGTAGAAACTTTTCTTGAAAGATTTTTTTTTTCTTCTTCTTTAATGTCCTTTTTGAATTTTATTTTTATTCTTAGGATCATCTTCTTCATCACTATTTTTATTCTTAGAATAAGGACATTTAGAGGCAAAGTGACCAATATCGATAGAATTAAAACATTTCAATGGAAGAATACCTTTGTAATTTCTAGTTCCTCTTTTCAAATTTCTTACAAAGTTTTCCATTTCTTCATCTTCCTCTGAGTCATCGCTACAACTACAATCTGATTTTGAATTTTTCTTGTTTTTCTTCTTTGACTTCTCAGATTCCTTATTTTTTTCTTCCTTTGTTATTGAATTGTATTGCTCTATACTCATTTCATAGGCTGTGAGTCTCCAATGTATCTTGTCCATGCTCAATGTAGCTAGATATGCTCTTTCTTCCAGGGATGAAATATTTGGCTCATATCTCATAGGTAGAGACCTTAGTACTTTTTGAACAATCACTAGTTCTTTCATCTCTTCTCCCAAAACCTTAATAGAATTGACTATTTCATCAACTTGTAGGATATAAACAACAATATCTTCATCTTCCTTCATATTGAATTGTTCAAACTTGGATCTAAAGGTTTGAAGTTTAGCTCCCTTAACTTTGGAATCACCTTTGTAGATATTATGAAGTTTGTCCCATACTTCCTTTGTGGATTCATAGTGCATAACCTTCACATGTATTGATTCAGTTAGACCATTTAGAATGGTTTTTTTGGTCCTTGAACTTTTCTCTTCAAGTTTCTTTCCATGCTTGTCTATTGGTGGAGTGGTTGGTGCATTGTATTTATCAACTACTACTCACCAGACATCAAAACCCTGTGCCTGCACATATGTTTTCATCCTTATTATCTAGAAGGAATAGTTCTAGATGTGAAATTGTGGTGCTCCAATATTAGGGTATTCAATGATATCCTTCTATAGGTTAGACTATCTCTTGAATAACGTGGCTCTGATACAAATTGTTGGAATACTGAGAGCGGGGGTGAATCGGTATAAGCACTTTTATCACTCTTAAACACAGTATATAAAATTCAATTTAATCAATAATATATCATCAATGTATCAATAAAAAATGTATCATGAGAACATAAACATAAGAAATATCACATCACATCAAATACAAAATACACCATAATTTATACAGAAACCCAATGGGAGAAAACCACAAAATTCTTTCTTATATATGGAATATTACATTCATTGGAAGCACCAAATTCAAAATTTTGTATCTATAATTGGATGGAGGCTACAACCCCCTATTTACAATATCCAATTTTAAGGAAGTTACAACTCCCTCAATTATTTGGCTGCAACCAGAAGGAGGCTACATCCCCCTGATTCTCAAGCTCCAACCTTAAGGCAGCTCCAACTCCGTGAGTTCTCCGTCAACAACCTAGAGGAGGCTACAACGCCATTTCCTTGCCTCGTCTTGCCACCCTAAAAAATAAATGTAGACCAACTTTCACTACCACTGTCACTGTCACTGACTCTGTCACTTCCACTACCTCTGTCACTGCCACTATCACTGTCACTTACTTTGTCACATCAACTTGTCAAGATGTCACTATATCTGACTTGCTACTATCACATTACCGTCAACCTATTTCTGTCAATGTATCATCAACCCGCTCTACCAAAACATGTACCATACCATGCATCAACTGGGTAGAAACAAATGGAGTATAACATGAAACAATCATGTACCATAAGATATGCCAAATGTAGATACCATAACATCATATAACATGCACTAGAGCATCAACCACATATAAAAATAGTACCATACACCATAGCATCAATCATGTATAGAACTGTACCATATACTCAATGAAGTGCCTCAAAGAACCCAAACATGTGCCTCATCCATGTAACACCATACATGAAGTGTATACCTCAACCATACATCCACATCTTAAAGTTGAACCATAAAAATCATATCCTAACTAGCTAAATTAACAAGATGCCTCTTTCAACCATGTAGCCAATATGTACCTTTATCTTTTACCAAACCAAACTTACCTCAAGCATGTATCATACCATAACCTAGTATAACCATCACACCAAGAAAATAAGCATACCAATACCTCTCTAGTTGACCTGATACAAAGTAGATATGACATGTGAGCTCACTTCTGACTTCTGGGACCTTTTATTAGCATAATCCCCAAATTTTTCTTATCCTCATGGGAATAAGACATCCTATCATGTGGGGCCTCACATGATGATCCCTAAGAAACCCGTGGAGGTGCCTCATGGGACATTAGTAGTCTGACCCATGGGGGATATCCAAACCAGGGTTTCCTCAACAAAATTCACTCTTCTCTGCAATCCTAAAACTCCCACACTCCTCTCTTATCTCTACCTCATATTTTTCCATCGCTAACTTGAAAAATAGATCACTAGTTCACTAGAATATGTTCAACAAAATAAGTGAGTGAATATACTTGTGAATGAATCCTTGAGGTGTATTTATACTTTTTCTAAGTAAACTTTATCTTTAATCTTAGGGGCTTTTATACTTTCTTTTTATAACCACTTTACCCTTTCATTAAATACTTGTAACCAAGTAGGGGATTCTTGACCATTCTTCAGGGCTTGTAACTTTACAAGGCCATAGCTCCTCAACTATGAGGAACTACATGGCCTACCACCTATCACCAAAAACATAATGATGAGGAATATCCATCCATGAGTGAGTTACTTGGATTTACAACATCCTCCGTGATATTTTTCCTTGATCAATTGTGGGTTCCATAATCATGCATTTGGGGCTATGAAACTTCCTTGAGTGTTGACATCAATTGACAATCAATATTTAAACGCTCACACTCACATGAACTAGTATAAGTTACCCACTCAATGAGATCTCATCTTTTTCCACTCAGTGTGTCTCATCCTCTCACCTAGGATTCCATTTATTATATTGTGTTAACCCTAATTCCAAATCCCTATATTTTCTCCAATGTGATCAATGACTGACATATAATCTCACATTCACTTTAGATCTAATAGCTAGGACTTAAGGAACTCTCACTTAAGTTACTAATGTTAAAAACTTAGGAATTTAACTTAATTAATCTCATGTTAATCTAAAAGGTCATTCACTTTAACAGTTAACAAATAAAGTGAAATTCCTAAGTTTTTGAGAGGATACAAGCACAACTTCAACATGCTAGACATCGATCCTATGTGGAAGTACCTATCCAATGCTAAATACATAAACACTTATGCTTGGAAAGGAACGTACTTCTACCACTTGGAGGTGGCTCTATATTTTCTATTAGATATACTACCATGCCTACTCTCCAATCCACCTAATTGGGTGCACCTTTTGACAAAAACATTATCCATGCCATCTCACTCATACCTTGCTTTGAAGACTTCTCATTGATCATGATCTTGGAAACCTCTTGCTCCCAATCATCCTACATTGCCATCTTGTACCATGAATATTTCTTGATAGATGTGGAAGGTTGTGCCTTCCCACCTAAACTTGAAGGTTGAATATCTCTAAGTTGTTCAACCTTTGAAGCTACCTTCTCCTTATTCTATGCCATTGCGTTGCTTTCCACAAATCACATAGTATAGCCCTTTAGCCTATGCAAGTTTCCCTCTCTAACTCGAGAAATAATTGATGTGTCTGAGATATATCCTATAGGAATCATCATTGCATGTCCATCTCAAAACACTACTTCAAATCCCTTCTCCTCATTCCAAAGGACTAAGAGCACACTCCTCCTCATCTCTGGCACCCATAACACATCCATTACTCCCAATATGCCTCTTGAATCTATCAGAAAAGGAACTATTCCGAATCCATTTACTACATGTTTGGTCCTCATACCTAGTTCCACATGCATGTCTCAGTTAGGCTCTATAAATATATTGAACAACTCTCGTGATCCTCTCATATATTATAGGTAGTCTAGGAAATAAATAATAAATTTGTTTGTTTACATTTCATGGCGACCTCATCCATTTGATCCTTTGTCGATGTAGATACCTCTGGTTGCATACCATTTCCACCCTTCTTCTTGTTTGGACTTTAACCTGCATATTTCTCAAAAATGTGACATGCATAGAACTTTACTTTATTTATATTTCCAAATCAACGACCCTGATCTCTTCAGGCTCCGAGCTTCATCGAAATATGAAACACCTCTCCACAAAACCTTTGAAGGAATCAACCTCCGAAGTTCACATTATGATGCCACACATCCTCAGAGAATCAATGAATGTGATTAACTACAGGACCTCGTGCTTTGGGAGTTCCAAAGTATTAAAAATCACAAACCCCCAGAGTGAAATCCTTCGAGAGTTGTGAATCTCCTAACACGTGTCCTCCACTATCGGTGACTGAGATCCACTTCAACTTTGACAAATTCATGTCCAAACACCCCTTGTTGTAAATCCTCCAGAGTGTCAAACCTCCCAAGCGACGTATCTGGTGAAACCTGTCCACTATGGAGGATGACTCAGATGAACTCCGAACTGGCATGATATAAAGCTACGTTCTATTGACGATCAATGACCATGATCTTCTTCAACTCCTTGAGCATCGGTAGTTTTGATTGCTCCTCGTTTGAAATCTCACGGAGTGTTATGACTTCATAGTTTCATATATGTTAATATTATGGTAGTTGTGGGAGGTATTTACCTCCACGTGTGAACCTGACGAGAATAGAAGAGAAAACCCTAAAGAGTTGGATAATAACCCTAGAAGTCTTTTCAGCTCAAGAAGATAATTAATATTAGGTTATTAGAATCCAAGAGAGGAAGTCGACCAGAAATAATAATAATATACTGAACAGACACATATCCAGAAGGAGAATTCAGCCCCAACAAATCTGGCAGAATGAGTATAAATACAGGGTGCCAGTTCTCATTTTGACATAATCTTAGAATTGCAGTTCCCAGTTTGGTGTGCACTGCAATTCCCAGTTTTGTGCGCACATGTGGAGGAGGGTTGCAGGTACATTTGTAGGAGCAACTAGTTTTCAGTATGACCTTGGACTATCTCTTGGCTAGGGTTTGGACTATCTGATCAGCTATTGTTGGTGTGTTATCCTTGGAGGAAGATATGATACACCTTGTTTGGCTATCTAGCCTAAGGTTTGCTTCCAAAGTAATTCTCAGTCAAGGTTAAGGTGCTCAGAGGGTGGCTTTGGCCTATGGTTGGGTGACGAGGGTATCGTCAATGGTAAAACAAGAAAAGATTCTTCTATATTCTAATAGTTTATGGGCCCACACCTCCTTCATTCAGCCTAAACACTGGAAGGAAACATTTCCACTAGGATATTGAGCTCACTAAGGAAATGTCGTTAGGGTTACTAGCAGAAGCATCTCCCAAGACACTACCACTAGGGTTACTAGTAGGAGTAGTTGTAGAAAACCTAAACCTCTTGTTAAGGCACCTTAATTGAAGAGATTGACCTAATCTCCAGACAGATCAGTGCACTCTAGCCTAGTGCATCTTATGATACTGTCAGCAAGCCAAGGCGTGAAGTTTGAATTTCTGGTAAAATCTAGGGTTTGACCAAGTCAAGCAAGCCATGACTAACTCTATGAAGTCCGAGAACAAGTTAGATGGAGACTCTAACTTCAGAGCATGGAAAACAAGGATTGGCCTCATCCTTTCCAAGA
>JASDQU010687954.1:22933-34523 GCA_032191745.1 Picea mariana
GATCCATCTTCATCTATGCATTCTCATCAAGGACAATACATATTATATTACATAAATCATCAACCAATC
This sequence comes from Picea mariana, assembly GCA_032191745.1. NCBI lineage: Eukaryota > Viridiplantae > Streptophyta > Pinopsida > Pinales > Pinaceae > Picea > Picea mariana. Next base: position 23,003 of record JASDQU010687954.1, read on the forward strand.
AATCCTTTGACATCAATCAATCACTTGACATCAATCAATGACATCAATCAATCAAACCATTGGAATCAATGACAACATGATCCAACAGCTACATCCTTTGGTACCGACCATTCCATAATGTCTCTTACTTTCTCAGGGTCGACTGCAATGCCCTTTGCCGATATTATGTGTATTAGGTACTGTATCTTCTTCTAATAAAAATTGCACTTATCGAATATAGAATAGATTTCGTGCTTCCTTAAAGTTTGCAAGATGATTCTTAAGTGTTCTTTGTGTTCTTCTTCTATTTTTGAATATACCAGAATATCGTCAATAAAAACTAGCACAAATTTGTCCAAGTATTGAATAAAAATACTATTCATTAAGCGCATGAATGTGGCTGGCGCGTTAGTGAGTCTGAAAGGTATAACCACAAATTCATAATGTCCATATCTTGCTTGAAAATATGTCTTGTTTATGTCTTCATCATTTATACTAACTTGATGATGTCTGGATCGTAAATCCAACTTCGAAAAAATCTTTTCCCGACCTACTTGATCGAACAGATCATTTATCCTAGGTAAGGGGTACTTGTTTTTAATAGTCATTTTGCTCAATTTTCTATAATTCATACATAGTCTTATGGTACCATATTTCTTCTTCACAAAGAGGACTAGTGCTCCCCATGGTGAAACACTCAGTCTGATATACTCTTTGTCCAATAATTCTTGTAACTGAATTTTTAGTTCTGTCAATTCCGACAGACTCATCTGGTAAGGTGCTTTAGAGATAGGGGCTGAACCAGGTAGAAGATCTATGGAAAAATATGTTTCCCTCCTAGGGGGTATTTCAAGTATTTCATCAACAAACACATCTCTAAATTTATGTAAAACAAAAAAGTCTTCTAAGTTGGGTTTATGTTTTTTTTCTAATAGGTTTGTTACTTGGGTGGCATAAACTTGACATCCCTTTCTCATAAATTTCTTGAATTGCATTGCTAAAACTTTAACTGATATCGATTTTTTTATACCTTGGACTGTCCTAGTAGTGTCAATTTCTTCTTTATAATTAAGTGTCTTTGTGTAACAATCTAGTACTGCTTTTTTCTTTTCCAACCAATCCATTCCAATAATCATATCATAAGATCCTAGTGGTAGGATATTCATATTTTTTTTTATGTTTTGACCATCTAAACTGAATTCAAAATCATAAATAAGGTCAACCACTTTCCTTTTAGTTCCTGTTGCTAATTGTACCAGCCATGATTTTGAGTGTTTCATCCTCTTAAGTTTATTTGACTCTACTACACCAGGAGTGATATAACTTAACGTAGCTCTAGGATCAATTAAAATAGAAATTTGACTGTTATTGATTTTACCTTAGATTTCCACCATAGAGGACTGGGGGTCAGCTTGTCGACCATCGACGACTGCATTTATTCGATGCAGTATTCTACCCACATCACCCACTGTCGAGGCTTCCTACAAATTATGAACAACAATTTTTCTTGTTGTATTTAAATGTGGACACTTCCTCCTTAGATGAAGTTCTCCACATTCCCAACACTTCAATGGTTCACAAGGACTGTCCCCAAACTTCTTTGTTCCCAGATTTACCGGTTTACCATTGCCTTGCATACTTGGATTATTGGAGTGAAAATCCTTTCTAGGAAAGCTTTTTGCTGCATTTCGATAAGGACCTGGCTGGTATCCCTTCTTCTGCTAGTTCATTTGGTCTTGTTTCTTATCCTTCCAAGATTTGGGAAGCTCTTCTCATAGTTTGTATTGGTCGTGGCACATTCATGCTTTCCTGAATACTTCACTCAAGAATTTGGGGTTTTCAAACTCAATTCTGTCATTATAGGACTGTGGTAAACAACTTAGGAACTGATGGATTTTTACTTTGTCCCCCCGAATATAGGGTACAAACCTTAGTAATTCTAGGAATTTGTTTATTAGATTCTCCATTGTTATCTGACCAATTCATAGCTGATAAAATTATTTTTTCTTCCTTTCATTGTAGCTTTTAGATAGGTATTGTTTCTTGAAATATTTCTTAAAGTCATACCATTCCATCTGTTTCTCTTTTAAGCCTTTAGCCAATTTTAGGTCTTGCCACCAAATGCTAGCTTTTCCTTTCAGATTGTAAATGGCCATTCTGACCTTCATATTTCTTGAATAGTTATATATCTGAAAATATTTTTTGATGTCTAATAACCATGCCTCAACTTCCTCTCCTATTTTGGATTCTCCATCAAAGGTAGCTGGTTTAATTTTCTTAAATTCTTCTTCAAGGTGGTCTACTTGTTTTCTTTTTCTGTCTGTTTTTGTTCTGTTCTCAGTTGAAGGTGTACCTTCAGATGAACTATCTCCTTTTTCCTCTTTAGGCCCAGAGTTCTTGGAAGCCCTTTTTCTAACCTCTTATTCATTGTTATCGTCCTTGGGGATTTTCTTTGTCACTATACTGCACGACAGGACTTCATTTATCTTTTGTTGCTTCTGCTGTGCTTTCTTCAATTTCTCATTGTCGGGTTTGAAAACCTGGAGCTCAACAATGAGACTCCTCATTGTTTTGAGCACTTCTGTAGGTGAGATTCCCTCACTATTCTGTCTTGGATCTCTAGGAGGTATTTGTTCCAGATTTCCTTTAATTATGATTTCTACAACATCCTGAGCTGCCATAACTAACACAAAACATAAAGGGCTTTATGTTTGCAACAATAAAGGTTTATTAGTTTTTCATAAATTGAAATATATGCCAAGCAACTAACGTGGCCCTTTTCAGGTCTAGTGTTGTAATATTTTCTCTGATACCATATTTAATGTACCTCAATTTTGACATAAAAAAAAAATTGTTTCGTTTTATCAATTTGTAGCTAAGAGGTAGTAATGTTCTTTTTGATTATAGAGTTATAATACCTCTATCATATGATTACAATTATGTACTAGACTAATTAAAACTTAAACAGAGTAATCCTCTAAAATTTCTTTTACCTTCCTTCAATGCCTATTTAAAAACTATTGTTATTTATCCAATGTATAGATATCTATAAGTACACATAGGATGTATAGTCCTAAGTCTCCTTCAACCTATGATTTCTTATTTTGGCGCATGAGGTTGTATCATTTAGCCTTAACTAAATATCGTCAAAACAAAACAACTACATTAGTCTAACCGAGGTGAAACAATTAGCACTTAACTAGACTCGACTAATCACTTCTCGAAAGGACTGCCATTAAACTCGCCTTTCTGGTAGTTAAGAGAGGAATGTGAATGTGAGAGGTAATTAAGACCCCTTCCATGTTTTTAATGAAAGGTCCTGTGTGTATAGGTTACAATGGCCCTTTCCATCCGACCTTCCTCAAATCTCTTCGTGCCAAGTGTGCCCTAACACATGGCTCGATTCAATTTCGTACCCTAGGAATTTACAATGATAGTGCCTCCTCCTCTTAGAGTTAGGCGAGTCATTCCTCACCATTGTGGGCTCTTCAAAAATGACTCTATGTAGTGTTTATTTGGAGTGGAAAAATGATTGTTCGGGAGGACAATACTCAACAAACCAAAATGACAATGTTCCTCTCCTTGTTAAGTTTCTAATAGCTCATTGTATCTTTAAGCAGCAGAGTAGAGTCTTAGGAGGTTTATTACATTGAAGGTCATTATATTTTGTAGATTTCTTATTTCGGAGTCTACATACATTTTCCCTTCATCACTAGCGCCTAAGATACTTCGAGATTAAATTTTATGCTGAAACCATTTTAGATTTTTATAATTTTTTGTTTATTTCTGACTCGACACTCCCATAAGTCATGGCATCCCAACTCCTCATTTTGTTCTCAGAGGATTTTTCAAGTTTAGACTCTCAGAGAATGACAACTTATGGTTACATTGAGTCTTACAGTCGATATTCCTTCTCATTCTTACCCTGTGGTTGCGCGTCAAGGTCCATTATCGAGTGCTTAAGAAGTTTCTTTACCAGATTTGTTTCAACTTTGTGCCTACACTCTAAACTAATTCTTGTTCTTTATCTTCGTTACAAGGTGAGCCCACCCATTTATACTCTCACTCCCATTCTTAATTGGCCCTTACACAGGAAGTTAAAATACGTTCTGGTTTGAGTAATATAAAGAAATTTGTTCAGGGTGTTCTCGTATATTCCCTAGGAAACTACCTAATACTATTTCGACTCCTTGAAAGGATAAATCTGTGTATAATTTGAAAGGACTAATTTCCTTTTCTGAATGATACTCAAATATTGGTTTCCTAATGTTAATAATACTATAAGTGACATGCGACCTCTCGAGTCTGGTTATGAAATCTCTGTATTGATTGTGGTACTACATTTCAAATTCTGTAAGGTGAAATTTCAACAGTTAGATATAGTTCCAGTTCAATGTGAAAAGTTTAAAGTGGGTCTTCATACGTGATGTCTTATGTCATTTGTATGTTTAAATAAAGACTAGACCTATCGACTATTTCTTTTTATTTAATTTCGTTGATTGCAAAAAAATGGGTTTTCCTCTTGTAAGTTTTGTTCTTTTAAGATTGGGTGTAAAACACTAATGGTGGGCCTTATTGATGCGAGGTACCCATCAGGGGATTCCTACACCATCCTCTCTCAGCCTGGGCATCTCTTCATCTATCAATGATAAGGCATAAAAATGAGCATGTATGTCGAAACATGAGTACCATCCTTGAAAGCAAAAAATTGGTTATTAAATAGTTATTATCTCGTTTGTAATTTCTGTTATCTTTCTTCATATAATAAGTTACTAATTATAGGGTATGATTTTGTTTTCATGGTTTTATTCTAGATGAGCTTCGAATACCCGCTCCTACCCTTCGACATAAAAGGTATTCAAGTTCCGAGTCCATTACCCCTATGACTCAACTCTACAGGTTCTAGAAGCAACGAGGAGATCATTGTTCTGTTATAATTATCTTATAATTATTAACTAACATTCTTCTTGCACTGAATTCCTATATCAGTTGAGTAAGGATTCAACCCTAGTTTATTTGTTTTATGTTGAAACTCAATACTTGAAAAAAGGACACAATCTGTGCCGATTTAGACTTGTAAAAATAATTGTAAAGGGTTAAACCCCAACCATTTCTTTCTTACTTCCATGGAAAGTTGGAAAATCCAGAGTGACAAATTTCATTTTTTGGTTATACAATGTTATAGCATCTTTTTAATATCTCAACATCCATTTTTCTTAAGAAGTACTATACTAAGTATGTATTGTGATTATCCAGCTGCAAATAAAGAATTAAAAGAGATTTGTACTCCTATTTTCTTGTTCGTCATATTACTTTTCTTTTTCCAATCTGGTTTGATAATTCAGATCTCGATTCGTTTATTGGGATGTTTGTCTAATCTTCCAAAATTCCTAAATATACCATCATTTTGACTAAAACTTTCCCTGCATAGTAGTATAGTAGTATGTAATAGGTCTTTTATGAGTACGTTGGTGTATAATCACATTTTATGATTTCATTCATCCTTATGGTATTTTATAATTATATACAGGCAAACTTGTTGTGAATACAACATTAGTATCAAGACAAATTTAGCCTTTGTTTGTTTCCATCCATTTGTAAATTAGACTTGTTAAATTACTACATAAATATTTCAGAATTTCATCCCAATTTCGGCTTCTGGTCCGTATTCATTGGGAACAATAAAGAAATTGAAATACATGGGCTGCATACAAATTTGTGATAGACCGAAGGCTTCCAAAATTCATATTTGTTTTCATTTATGTTTGATTACATTGTTCCTTTACACAAGACTATCCTGTCCATGTCTTCATTAATATAACACGCAGTGGATTTTCCCTGCAATTTACCATTTATAATCTATTCCTACTACAGATAGAATATTCAAGCATTTTATCAGTTCACTTCATCAAACAAATATCACATTGTTTTTATATCAGAAACTTACTATTATACTATAAAAGCAGTCTTTAATCAACTGAATTATTTCCACTATTAAACTACAACAAGTCTATAATTCTATCCAACGTACATGACAATAAGTAAACATCTAAAATGGAAATCCAATCAAATCATTTCACTGACACAAATGTGATACAAGGAAAGTAGAGAAACATATTTGGATAAATACCGGGACAAAAAAACTAACAACCACATTCCTCCCAACCATAGAATAGGGAATCCAAATCACTTGCTCGATTCACCCCCTAGCCTGACCATGAATCCATGAGGGAAAACTCGAAATATTTTCTTCAGCAATATCTTCCTCTATCAGTAGTCTTCTCCCTTACCTCAAACTCAAAATCAATGTTCATAACAACAATCATTCAATAGTTCCTCTTCCCTGCATACTAGGCAATGTCCTGCCTCCTCACATATGTCATTTATCCAAAACAATGTTTTTGCTTAGGTCTTTTTCCCTCCCTTGGGAATTTTCACATCTTTCCAAATCCCTGATTTTCAGGGTCTGCCAATGGCCAAATCCCTGATTTGCCACTTGTAACAATCAGCCCTGAGGTAGTTCCAACATGTTCCCCACTCATGGAGTCATGGTCAACTGATTTTAACATGGTTGTTCCATTTGTCCTCATACAATAAATATAAAATATTTTGTTTTCATACAAGTTTCATAGTCAAATAGTTAGTTGGGTCAAATCAAATCTTTTCCCAACAGTCTTAATAATTAATTACAATTTTTCCAAATTCAAAATTCGGAATTGTCATAAATGGAAAAAATTTTCCAAATTCGAATTTACCAAAAACAGAATAATTTTCCTAACAATTTTCGAAGTAAAAAACAATTTATTTTTGGGGATGTCACATCCTTTCCCCCTTCAATAAAACATTGTCCTCAGTGTTCATTCCTTTCTTGGAACAATATTGGATGATATTTTTGCAAATCTCCTTCCAACTCCCAAGTGGCCTCCTCAGGACTAAAGTGCTTCCATCGCACCTTTACCTAAGCGACGACTCTTTTCCGAAGTGCTATTTCTCTCCGGTCCAGAATACATAGAGGTTCCACTAGGATCTCGCCTTCTGGTTCCACCTACACCAAGTTCCAATCAATCATATGAGTAGGGTCATCAACATACTTTTTCAACAAAGAAACATGAAATACATTATGAATTTTTAGATTAGCTAGAAGTGCAAGTTGGTATGCTATAGGTCCAATTCGAGCTAGTATCTCGAAGGTCCCACAAAACCTGGGTGCCATCTTGGCGCAATTTCCTAACTTCAACTAACTTTTTCAAGCTTTGACCTTCAAATGAACATGGTCTCCCACTTGAAATTCCAAGTGTCTTTTTTTCTGGTCTGCATAACTCTTCTGCCTATCCTATGCTTCCTTTAAGTTCTGTTGTACCTTTGTTACCATATTCTCCATTTCTTGGAGAATCTCTAGTCCAACCATGAGTCTATCAACCAAGTTATCCTAGCTAATCAGAGTCGTACAATTGATGTCATATAGTACCTCGAAAGGGCTTAACTTTCCCGAAGTTTAGTACCCATTGTTATATGAAAATTCTACCAAGTGTAGGTAGTCTTTCCACTTGTTTGGTTTCGTTCTTACATACATGCAGAGCATATCCTCCACGATTTGGTTCATTCTTTTAGTTTTTCCATCTGTTTGTGGATAATAACTCATACCAAAATCCAATTTAGTGTTTAGCCCAACAAATAATTCTTTCCAAAAATTAGATGTAAATTTTACGTCTCTATCCGAAATAACCGTTTTAGGAATACCATGCAATCTAAAAATTCATTTCATATATATTTCAACAATGTTTATAGATTTAAAAGTAGACTTTACAGGAATAAAGTGTGCAGACTTACTGAGTTTATCGATTATAACCATAATATAATCATTTAGTTTCTGGGTTTTAGGCAAACCTGTCATAAAGTCTAGCGATATCGTCTCCCATTTCCATTTTGGTACTGGTAATGGCTATAATAAGCCAGCTGGGTGTTGGTATTTGGCCTTTACCTGCTGGAAATATTGGCACCTAGCCAAGTATTTTGCTATTTCGCCCTTCATATTAGGCCAATAAAATAATTTCCTGAGTGTTGTGATCATTTTCTGGTATCCTGGGTGACTGGAATATGGTTTCTTATACACTTCGTCCAAAACTGTTATCTTTAACTCTGCCAGATCGGGGATGTAAAGTCTGTTTTTAAACCGTAAAAGGCCATTTCTATCTATAGCCAGGTCTGGTTTGTCTGAGTTCGTTGTAGTTTTTTGTAGTTATCACACTATTTCAGTGTAGTCTTCATTGTTAATACATGTCATCCTTATTCTCTATTCCAGATCACTTTCTTCCCTGCTGACATTTATTTCAAATAACCCATGGACTCTTCTGCTCAAAGAATCTGCTACTTTATTTTCCTTACCCTTCATATGTCTTACCTCAAAGTTGAATTCACTGAAGAAGGCTAGCCACCTTGCTTTCCTTGCATTGAGATCCAGTTGGCTAAATAAATATTTCACCCCACTATTATCTGTCAATAGTAGAAACTTTCTACCCATTATGTAGTGTCGCCGCATTTTCAGGGCGTGTATTACTACTGCCAATTCTAAGGCATGAGTGACATAGTTTCTCTCATGTTCCTTTAATTTTCAAGACTCATAGAAAATAATGTGTCCTTCTTGCATTAGGACACCACCTAGTCCTTCTTTACTCACATCAACACATACAATGACCAATTAAAACTGTCTTGACACTTCTGTGACCAGTTAAACGTGGTCCCTTTCTTTTGTAATGTCGTGATAGGGTAAGCTATTTTGGAAAATCCCTCTATGAATCTGCGATAATATCCAGTGATTCCTATGAATGACTGGATGTCCGCTACATCCTTCGGTACCAGCCATTCAATAATGGCTCTTACTTTCTCAAGGTCGACTGCAATGCCCTCTATCGATATTACGTGTCCTAGGTACTATATCTTCTTCTGATAAAAATTGCACTTATCGAATCTAGCATACATTTGGTTCTTCCTTAAAGTTTGCAAGATGATTCTTAAGTGTTCTTTGTGTTCTTCTTCTATTTTTGAATATACCAAAATATCGTCAATAAAAACCAGCACGAATTTGTCCAAGTGTTGAATAAAAATACTATTCATTAAGCACATGAATGTGGCTGGCGTGTTAGTGAGTCCAAAAAGTATAACCACAAATTTGTAATGTCCATATCTTGTTCAAAAAGATGTCTGGTTTATGTCCTCATCCTTTATCCTAACTTGATGATATCTGGATCGTAAATCCAACTTCGAAAAAATCTTTGCCCGACCTACTTGATCGAACGGATCATTTGTATTAGGTAAGGGGTACTTGTTTTTAATAGTCGTTTTGCTCAATTCTCTATAATTGATACATAGTCTTATGGTATTGTATTTCTTCTTCATAAAGAGGACTAGTGATCCCCATGGTGAAACACTCAGTCTGATATACTCTTTGTCCAATAATTCCTGTAAATGAATTTTCAGTTCTGTCAATTCCAGCAGACTCATCCGGTAAGGTGCTTTAGAGATAGGGGCTGAACTAGGTAGAAGCTCTATGGAAGAATATGTTTACCTCCTAGGGGGTAATTCATGTGTTTCATCAACAAACACATCTCTAAATTCACGTAAAACAAAAAAGTCTTCCAAGTTGGGTTTATGTTCTTTTTCTAACAGGTTTGTTACTTGGGTGGCATAAACTTGACATCCTTTTCTCATACATTTCTTGAATTGCATTGCTAAAACTTGTCTAACTGATATCGATTTTTGTATACCTTGGACTGTCCTGGTAGTGTCATTTTTTCCTTTATAATTAAGTGTCTTTGTGTAACAATCCAGTACTTCTTTTTTATTTTCCAACCAATCCATTCTGATAATCATATCATAAGATCCTAGTGGTAGGATATTCAGATTTTTTTTTTATGTTTTCACCATCTAAACTGAATTCAAAATTAGAAATAAAGTCAACCACTTTCCTTTTAGTTCCTGTTTCTAATTGTACCAGCCATGATTTCTAGTGTTTCATCCTCTTAAGTTTATTTGACTCTACTACACCAAGAGTGATATAACTTAACGTAGTTATAGGATCACTTAAAATTTGACTATTATTGATTTTACCATAGATTTCCACCACAGAGGACTGGGGGTCATCTTGTAAACCATCAACGATTTCATTTATCCGATGCAGTCTTCTGCCCACATCACCCACCGTCGAGGCTTCCTGCAAATTATGAACAACAATTTTGTTTGTTGTATTTAAATGTGAAAAATTCCTCCTTAGATGAAGTTCTTCACATTCCCAACACTTCAATGGTTCACGAGGATTGTCCCCAAACTTATTTGTTCCTAGATTTACCGGTTTACCGTTCCTTGCGTACTTGGATTATTGGAGTGAAAATCCTTTCTAGGAAAGTTTTTTACTACATTTCGATAAGGAGTTGGCTGGTATCCCTTCTTCTGCTAGTTCATTCGGTCTTGTTTATTATCCTTCCAAGCTTTGGGAAATTCTTCTCACTATTTGTATTGGTCATAGCACATTCATTCTTTCCTGAATACTTCACTCAAGGATTTGGGGTTGTCAAACTCAATTCTGTCATTATAGGATTGTGGTAAACAACTTAGGAACCGTTGGGTTTTTACTTTGTCCTCTCGGATATAGGGTACAAAACTTAGTAATTCTAGGAATTTGTTTATTAGATCCTCCATTGTTATATGACCAAGTCATAGATCATAAAATTCTTTCGTCTTCCTTTCATACACTAGTACATATGACCAAATTTGCGACGGTTGTTCGTTGATACTGCCACACTTATCCATTGCAATTTCCATGAAAGTCAAGATTTTTTTCGTCATAATAATTTCGTCTCTATATCCACGATCCAGGTGTGCATGGAAACATCGACGAAATTAGCTATCCACATGTCTCCACCTTCAATATTGGTTAACCTTATGCATCATCGCAATTACAATGAAATTTCGTCACAATACCAACAAAGAAATGTGGCAATTATGACGAAACTTCATCACAATTGGGATGAAAAGTTATGCCAAGACAATAACTTGTGACGTACCTACTGAATGTGCGACGAAAGCCCGTCGCAACTTGCGATGAAACTACGTGGTAATATCGATGAGTGCTATATCTCAAAACCATATTTACGATGGACTTGTTATATATGCGATGAAACTTCATGGAAAAGTGCAATGAAGTTTCATCACTATAGCGATGGTTATGGTAAAAAATTAAAAAAAAATCCGACGAAATTCCTTCAATATTCCGGCGATGACTGTAGGTTTAAAAAAAAAAAATTCCATGAAATATGGTATTACCATATTGTATGCCATATTAGAATGTAATATGGTAATGCTATATTACATTTTAATATGGCATTACTTTTACATTGTAATATTGTAATATTCTAATATATTGTAATATATATATCCCCTAGAAATAATCAAGGCATTAACCAACCAAATATTGTAAGCATGTGTTATCATGAAGTTGGATTAGAAGTAAGGATACCAAGAATTGTAATGCATTAATATTAAATCT
>JASDQU010687955.1:3397-18943 GCA_032191745.1 Picea mariana
TTTGACAATTCATATTGAACACCTTAATTATCTATCTATTTAGACAATTAAAGTGCACACCAATTCCATGTAAATGAGGCAGAGGAAACAATGTCATTAACTTATAAATATTTCATCTGTGTGTGTGTGTGAGAGAGAGAGAGAGAGAGAGAGAGAGAGAGAGAGAGAGAGTTTAGTATTGAAATAACATTTAATGTGCAACAACTTACAATATAATTTGGATTTTTGAAATTGTTAAATAATAGAGCAAGCAAAAACAACACTAGAAATGGGGGAAAAGGCTTTAGCCATCTCAACAATCTATTCATCCCAATGATATCAATTTATAGTACATGGATGTAACTACCTCTAGATATAGATTCCATTATTTGAACACACGAGTTCCAATATATGTAATTCTCCATTGATGCGAACTCCAATATTTGATGAGAGTGAATTTTGAGAAATGAATCAACTTCGAGTCTGACTGTTCCCTAAAAATGCTTGACAATTCAATCAAATCCCAAGAAAAAATTCTAGGTCTAGTGACCATCTAGGTGAATTTTTTTTCCACAATACCACTCTTAGAAAATGACACACAAATAATGTTAATTAACATATGAATCATCAATTGACCATAAATGAGGAAATCTTTGCAACTTTGTGGTTTTCGTTGTCGTCAAAACTTGAACTTCGACAATCATCATCGATATTCCTCCCTTTTTCAATTGAAAGGTGGGAAGTATGTTGAAGGGATCCAAACTTGAGATTTGGAGTCTTCTTTTCTTCAATAACTCTTTCATCATTGTATCTAGTGGTTTTTATTGACCACTAACCATTTTGACTTGATACCATGTATCTAGTGGTTTTCATTGGCCACTAACCATTTTCACTTGATTAATGTACTCCCCCCTTGAGGAGCAAGAGAGTACCTTTCTCATTTTATTTGTATACGCCCCCCTTTGAGGTGAAAAAGAGATTACCTTTCTCATTTTACTTGTGCTTTCCCCCACTTGAGGTGCAAGAGAGTACCTTTCTCATTTCATTTGTGTACTTATCCAACTTAAGGTGCAAGGGAGTACCATGTTGGAGTTATGATAAAAATTATTATTTGTAACAATTGATTTGTAGTATTCCAGATATAAATCAATATGCAAAACATAAATAATTAGCTAGAAATGGCAGATAAACAATGATATAACCAGAATGATACCAAAACAATACCAGTATAATACCAAAATAACACCAGAAAGAGCACTTTGATTACTTAGAGAAATGTTCACTTGCCTCTTTGAGAGGGAAACCTCTAGCATAGCAGATCTCTATTACAATAATATCTAAGACAAAACTTCTCATACCCTCTATTCCTATTTATACTATATCTGTCTAACCAAAAGAATAATCTAGAGGAAGATCCTTCTAGAAGCAGAAGCTTCTATTAGGTATTCTTACATTTGACTTATTCCTCCTCATTGCTAGGCCTTATTAATATTGACCTTTATTACATGGAAATATATTATTCTACCCACTTGAGGGGTTAGGTAGGTTAGGTCCCTAACATGCCCTCCCCCTTAGAATCAACCTTGTCCTCAAGGCTTGAGATGAGGAAATTGCTGCAGAATGTTAGCGGGATCCCATGTGGCATCTGTTGGAGTTGTATCTTTCTACTGAACTAACACTTCCTTGATGGTATGCTGACGAAGACGATGCTATCACTGGTCCAAAACTGCTTGTGGATGCAACCAGATGGATCCTTCTTCATCCAAATCGGGAAGGTTGGTTTGAGTTTGGCACTTATTTCCAATCACCTTCTTTAAGAAAGAGACATGAAAAACAGGATGGAGCTTAGAATGATTGGGTAAAGCTAACTGATAGGCCACCTGTCCAATGCACTTGAGAACTGTATAAGGACCATTAAATTTGGGTGCCAGTTTCTGACAATGTTCGACCTTGAGTGAAGTTTTCTTATAAGGTTGCAACTGAAGAAATACCTGGTCTCCTTCAGCAAATTATTGTTCTAAGTGACCTTGATTGGCTTGTTGCTTCATGCGATTATGAGCCATGACCAAATTCTCTTTGAGGGCACAGAGAATAGCCTCGCGAACTGTAAGTGTTTGGTCAACTTCCTGGAGCTTCCATACATCTAGAATGTAGGAGAGAACTAAAGGTGGATTTTGGTCATATACTACTTCAAAAGGAGTCATGCGAGTAGCTGTATGGTAAGAAGTGTTGTACCACCTGTTAAAACATATTTTAAATTTTTTTAATCTCAAGACTAAAGCCTTCCTTTTTCGGGTTTCGACTTTTCAAAAAGCATAACCCTCACTTTCATTTATAAAAGGCCGGTACCGAAATCCCAACAGATTTTATTCTAATAATAATAAAAAGAAAAAAATCAGACTAATAAAAAAGGGGTTTTCGGGATTCGGGGTTTATTAAGAACATAGGTTTTAATACATATCGAATCGCGAAATCCTGATCCCCGATTTCCCGAAAAATTGAAGTAAATAATTATTAAAAGTAAATTAGTCGTATTGCTATTTCGAAAATCGAGATGCAATGATAACATACCTCTTGTCAACTCGATCCCCGAAATCCCAAAACGCGAAATCCCGACTCAAAATCTGTGTTAGTCTAAATTAATTATGTTTTGGAGGTCAATCCTTAATCCTGATTAATTAATTCACTAGAACAAAAATTCACGGCTTAAGTTAATGATTTCGCAATTTCGGAAATCAGGATTCATCGATGACATACTTCCTGTCAACAGGATCCCCGAAATCTCGAAACGCTTAATACCGATCAATTATTTTTCTAAAACGAATTTAAGTCCTAATTTAATCTTGTCATAATTTCGCGATTTCGGAAATCGGGATTTAGTGATAACATACCTCTTGTCAAATCGATCCTTGAAATCCCGAAACACGAAATCTTGACTCTTAATTTGTGATTAGTCTAAATTAACTCTGTTTTGAAAGCATGATTAATGACAATCATTTTTTTTAGGTTTTGTTCACGTTTCGGTTTCCGATTGAATGAAATGTTCCGAATTTTGAATTCAAAAGCGCCAAAATGCGGCTACTTAAATAAAGAAAACTGGTGATATGTGACACTAATGCGTATCTTACTAAATATCTACTGCATTAAATATATTGAATTCTTGTCAGCTGCGTCAGTCCCTTCATCATTAAATGAATTAAAAAGAGAGTTTGAAGGTATGTGTTTCACAACATATTCTGTTTCATTCTATCAAGTGTAAGACGCATTCAACCGAGCTCATACACTCTTTCCCTATGACAGGTTTTCCATCTAACTTAAAGTCATGGCACCAAAGAAAGCACCAAAGAAGAGTGAAGATACACAGGAAGGAGATATAATATCTGACACTATGCCACACGCTATCGACTCAATTAAATCTTGGACACAAATATCTGAATTCTTGGAATACGAAATCAAGAATTCTCCTACTGATTTCGAGAATCACTTCCAGGACGTAGCAAAATCAGAGCTTCTTAAGATCACGGTGCACCCTCGGCTTATGGCGCACAACGACATGATCAAATGGGCCTTGGAAAATATTGATATTCCAACGAGAAGCATTTTAAATGATCAAGGGGTCATTGTAGGCTCATTCAGGCTAGAACATATACAAGTAATGTATAATCTCTCACCAAATCCTAAGTACACTTTTAATGCCGAGTTTTTAGCTGAATTTCAAAGGAAAGAGTGTACTGAGGCAGACTGAACTTATCCTGATTTAATTAGAGAATGGTGGAGATTTCCATCAAAGTTTAGGGCCGATACCCATGGGGTTTATGCCACAACATCTTTGAATGAATACATGGTCTATGTAGCTATTATGCTGCGTAGACTTTTCGGGAAAAAGGATCCCTGCCATTTTCCTGCAGAATGGGTGCCCTTTTTAGAAGAAGCTTCAGAAGGATACACTTTCAACTGGAGTAAAATGTTGTTTGATAACCTAGCACAAGAAGTTTCAAATTACAGAGTTGTAAAATCTAAAGGTCAACTAGTGGCCTTTTATATGTTAGCGTACATCATGGATGCGATTTTCTTTGTGACTCCATTTCCCCTGATGAATTGGAGTTGGAACATAACTTGCCCCGAGCCCATTCATGAATATCATTCTGCACTTTGGGAAGAAAATGCTAAGGATGCATTTTACGAAATTTGTCATTTCGTAATAATTCCAATGCATAAAATGTTTTATGGCTGTGAACCCCCTCACATTCCTGAGGTAGTCTCAGAAAATCTCAAAGCAATAGCTGACTGGTTTTTTGAAGAAAACTTCTCTTACATTAGGGTTTATGGGTGCTCAATTCTCCCTCACGCACTTCCTAAATTCCTCCCGTACAGACTAGTATTGAGGGAGGTAGCATATCAAATAGTAAAAGGTGGTATTGGGATAGAGCTAAAGGTAGATCAAAAGAAATCCTAGCCAATCTTCCATGTGTATGTCGGGAAATTTTCATTACTAAACCTTGGCCATTCTAAAGTGGAAGCCGAGGCATTAGAGGAGATAAAACTGGTAGATAATGAGCATAGAAAGCATGACCCTTATCAATTAGTAAGCAGACATTTGATGCACTGTAATTTGAAAGCTTATGAACATGAACAATCTTTTTATGATGATATATTCAAGGAGGTTAAAACTTATGAAGAGGTACTGAACAGGGTATGGGCCTTATCAGCCGACTTGCAGAATGGTTTTATATCTTTCCAAAGTCATAGGAGAAGTTGTTTGCCAAAAATTTTGCAAGGTGAATCCACGACTCCTCCTCCAAAGAAGGAAGGGCCTCCCCCAGGCTTTGAAATAGATGTACAGGAAAAATCTAATACAAAGGGAAAAATGAAGGAGAGTGAAATGCCTTCACAGGAAACAGGAGTCCCTCAGACAGAAAAATCAGAGATAGGGAAAGGAAAGGAGTTAGAAACACTCTTAGAAATCCCTGAGAGTTTTCCAAAAAAAGTAGGAGGAACAACATCTACAGAACTTGGAAGTCCCATTACTTCCTTGACTCCATTGCAGTCTACTTATGAAACCCCCACGAGGGAGCTCTATACGTAAGTGATCTTGAGCCTATTTCTAGAGATGAGATTCCTCCTTCCAATTATTTTTTCAGTAAGAAGAGAAAGGCTATCCTAAAACAGGAAATGCATCCTAGAGGAGATATGATGATTAAAAAGAACAAAATCATTATAGATGGACAAAAACTTAAAGAAGGAGAATTCGCTACAGAGATAGCAGGCACAATGGGAGCCTTAGCATCGTCGAATTTATACTCTGTGGGTAGTTTGACAACTATGTTGGAGTAGAAAGAACAGATGATAGCTTAGCTACAGGATCAATTAAAGGAGACTGAAAGAAATATCAGTTGGGGGATAAAAAAGGGTCTAGAACGAGCTAGATTGAATGACATTCAAGAGATTCAGACACTAAAAGAAAGATTAGAGGAAGCAAATCAGAAAATATAGGCCACTCAGGCATAGGTCCCAAAGCAAGAAGAAACAAATAAACAATTACAAGATATGATTAGTTCCATTTCAAATCAAGTGGTAGAGCTTGAAATTTTCCAGGCCTAGGTATTAGGAATACATTTGAAGATAGAAGAGGAACAACAGGGAGTGTTTTTAAATTTGGAATTTATTCAGAATTACTTTCAGGAAACAAGTAAAGCTTTGGAGAACATTCTCCTGAAAGAAAGAGAAGTGAAAATAGCCAGGACGACTTTCCAAAAAGCAGTGGCCCTTTCAACAAAGGAGGAGGTCGAAAAGATTCAAAAACTATCTGTTTCAGAGTAGGTTAAAGGAGATGTAATACTGAAGGTGTGGGAGGCAGACCTGGCAGAAAACAAAAGAATAACCAGAGAGGTCAATGATGATTGTCAAGGAATTTTTGATCTTTTAGAAGAAGCTTCTTTGAACATTGGAAAAAACAACTGTTCGGGGTTATTAGGAGAAATTAACATTGTTAAGCACCAGCTAAGATTCAAGGAAGATCTGGAGGAAATGCAGGTGGAGATCCCAAAAATAAAGTTACTCAATGTCACCAAAATCGACAAATGGATAGTGATTCTGAACTTAAAGTTGCAAACTATTAAGTTCACAAGGAAGATAATTGAAGATCGTCTGCTCGAATTACAGAAAAAGTTCTTCATATTTGAGGCAAAAGATATACCAAAAGCTCCGAGAGTTTTGGTGAAGTTTTTGGGAAAATGTATTCATTGTCTTAAGACATAAGAAGGAAGTTCGTCAACGCAGACATGAAATATTGTTTTGTATATTTTCATTATTGAAATAACAAAGTAGTTAAAATAGAAATGTAAATGGTTTGACATTGTTCATTCATGTAATCATTAGTCTTAGGAAGTTAGTTAATCACCAACGGGAAAAATGTTTGGTGATCATGTATAAATATATTTTCACAAGACTGAGAAAGGGCTTTTAGTTTTTGAGGAGAGATGATTGTATTAAAAGTTTCCATCCATTGTGATATAAATAATGCAGACGAGATTCTGAATTCTGTCAACTTGAAGCTATGTGTTCTTTAACCCTGTTTACAATATATTTCTATGTTTCTCTTTCAATGTCTTTCTAATGAATGATCAACTATAGGTTTATTTCATACATCTTTTGTAGTTTGAATTGATTTGGTTATCAAATTATTTACATCCCTCTGAAATTTCTATTAGTAATTTTAAGACCTGTAGATCATTTGAACGATAATATTTAACACTTCATTAGAAATCTCGTTTTCATCTTTACTTCCTGTTACAATATGAGATTCTTTCGTGATTAAAGCCTCATATTTTTTCAACAGTATTTATTTGTTATTTTACTATTCTCAAAATTGTTTCAAGTCCAGGAAACGACCTCAACTGTTATTATGTTATTATTTTGAATTTCAAAACTATTTTTCCTATTTTCATCCCTTAAAAACTGAAGCAACAATTTATCAAATTCTTTCAAAATTAAATAAAATTTTACTCTCCATGACTGTCCCAAATAACAAATAGCCCAACATAGAACCTGGTCTCCAAGATCAAACTAGCATTGCTTTGAACCTTTTTAATACTATTCTGCAAACAACGACTAACCAGGTTGAATTAGAATGTTCATGGGTAGCTATTGAGAGAGATATTAGCATCCAAGAACAAAGGGAAGCTAGACAGAGGTAGTTGGGAAACCAACTCTAACTTATCCTTCCTTTTGAATTTTACCCTTTAATTACCTTTATCTTTATAGATGCCTTAACGATATACTTTAGAGCCTTAAAGTATAAACTCAGGAACAACACCACCATTCAGCTAATGGTAACCATTGAGCCCATTGATTTTTCCTTTCAGAAGCAAAACACCTCAAACAAGTCTCCAAACACTTATCGACAACTTCAGTTTGACCATCAGTCTAGGGATGATAGGCAGTGTTGAGATGTAATTGGGTTCCCTGGAGTCTGAATAGTTCTTTCCAAAAATTGCTGGTGAAAGTTGGATCTCGATCAGAAACAATAGAATGAGGCATGCCATGAAGCTTGAAGATATGATCCATGAAAATTTTAGCCACAATTGATGCGGTAAATGGGTCTTGAAGAGAAAATAAATGAGCATACTTGGAAAGACAATCCACAACCACCTTGATGACTGACTCATTTTCTGATTTAGGTAATCCCACCATAAAATCCATAGATATGTCCCTTCAAATAACGGGTGGAATTGGAAGTGGTTGGAGTGTGCCAGGAGGTTTGATGGTTTCACCTTTGTTGCGTTGACAAACATCACATTCTTCTACAAAATTGCAAACGTCCTTTTTCATACCATCCCCAAAAAAGAACATTTGACCTGGTCATAGGTTTTGGTAAACCCTGAATGCCCAGCTGTGGGAGTAGCATGAAGCTCATAAAGCACCGTGGATTTAAGTTGTGACTGTTTACTTAAATACAAACAAACTTTGTAGCGAAATTCATCGTTGTGCCAAGAGTACCCTAGGGAAACTAGAGAGTTGGCTTTCAATTGTTGGATCATATGTGATATTTTAGGATCATGTAGCCACTCTTGGTGCACAACGTGGAGACAATCTAGTACAATGAAGGAGAGGGAAAAAAGGGACCCTTCATCTTCATATTTTAGAGAAAGAGTGTCAACAACCACATTTTCTTTTCCTTTCTTGTAAATGATATCATAATCATAACCAAAGAGCTTAGTTACCCATTTTTGTTGCTTTGGGGAGGAAGGTCATTGCTCCAAAAAATACTTGAGGCTTTGATGCTTTGTCTTAATTTGGAAGCTATTCCCCAGGAGATAAGGGCACCAAAGATCCACTGCATGCATAATAGCCAACATTTCCTTTTCATAGATTGATTGGCCCAAATGACATTCAGACAATTGTTTTCTAGTAAAGGCCAAAGGTCTGCCTTCTTGCATAAGGACAACTCCAATTCCTCTGCCCGAGGCATCACATTCAAGGACAAAAGTTTTTGTGAAATCATGAAGGGCCAAGACTGGAGTAGTACACATAGTTTCCTTCAAAGCTTGAAAATCCTGATCCAATGCGAGAGTCCGAGTGAAAGAATAATTTTTAAGGAGAGCAGTGAGAGGGGCCGCAATCTTCCCATAATTCCAAACAAACTTGCGATAATATCCGGTTAAACCCAAAAAACCATGTAATATTTTGATAGTCTTGGGGTGAGTCCAATCCTGCAATGCTTCAATCGTTTTAGGATCCACTCGGACACCGGCCTTTCCAACAATATGACCCAAGTAGTCTACTTATAAGGCTCCAAAGGAACATTTAGAGCATTTGAGGAAAAGTTGGTGCTGTGAGAGTAAATGGAGAATTTGATCCACATGGGAAAGATGATATTGCCAAGTTTTACTATAGATGAGAATATCATCAAAGAAAACTAAGACAAAATGATCGAGAAAAGGACAAAATACATGATTAATGAGGCTTTAGAAGGTGGAGGGGGCATTACATAGTCCAAAGGGAATGACCAAAAACTCATAGTGACCCTCATGAGTTCGAAAGGTAGTCTTGGGTATGTTAGCTTCTTGCATACGTATCTGGTGGTAGCCATAATGCAGATCAAGTTTAGTCAAGTATTGAGCACCACTCAACTCATCCAAGAGATCATCAATGACAGGAATGAGGAAATTGTCCTTGATGGTGAGCTTATTGAGGGCATGAAAGTTAGGACACATGCTCCAAGTACCTTATTTATTAAGTACCATGACCACAGGGGAAGAATAAGGGTGGTACTGGGGCGGATAACACCTGCTTGGAGAAATTCCTGCACTATTTTCTCAATTTCATTCTTTTGGGAAAAGGGGTGATGATAAGGGAGGACATTGTGAGGACGACTGCTAGGAACAAGGGGAATGGAATGATCATGAACACCACGAGAAGGAGAAAGTCCCTGAGGGGTGGAAAAAATAGCTTGATGTGTGGAAATGATAGCTTGGATGTCAGGATGCACAGAGGGTGTCTCAACGACTTGAATAAAATGGACTTGAGAATTGATACTGGAGTGGCATTTCTTGAGGAGATTTTCCATACGATGGGAACTAATGATCTTAGGAGAACCAACTGTGAGACCTTGGAATTGATACCTTTGTCCTTCCTGTTGGAATTGCATGGTTAATTCCTTAAAATCCATAAGAATGGTACCCAAAGTGCATAACCATTCAACACCTAGCACAATGTCACAACCTCCAATGTCAATGGAAAACATATGAGATTTCAGGTGGTAATGTCCAATTTGAAGACGAACATTTTCACAATGCCCACCACGTTTCATGGACCCACCGTTGGCTATCATGATTTGAAAATTATTGACAACACGAATATAGCAATTGGTTTTCTGGGAAATGCAACGATGAATAAAATTGTGGGTGCTACCACTGTCAACAAGGATGATTAACTTCCTGTGCTTAATGTACCCAATGAGCTTGAGCATTTGTGGGGCCGAGAATCCCATGAGGGCATGCAAGGAAATATGTGGGTCAACTTTAGGTGGGTCAACAGGATCCTAGGTGGCATCGGAAAGGGAGGATTCTTCAACAAGGGGAACTGTCACATCCTCTTCAAGAACATCTTCGGAAATGGCCATAAATAGTTTTTGTTCCTTACACTTATGCCCTGAAAAATATTTTTCATCACAATTATAGAAAAGGCCCTTTAGTTAGCGTTCAACTATTTCAGCCCTAGTTAGTTTCTGGACCTTGAGGGGAGTGACAAGGGGGTTAGGATTAGTGGGTCGAGGGCGAGGAAAAAAGGGGGTTTTTTGTTATGGGAAAAAACAACTTGTTGGGCCTCTTTAGCACATTGAGTAGCTTCTAACAAAGTTGGAGAGCAAGCCATGAGAACCTGGGATTGGATTTCATCCTTGAGACCATTGATAAAGCATTCATGGAAGAATGCATCTAACATGCCCTTTGTTCGAAAGGCCAAATACTCAAAAGAAGTGATGAAGTATTCCATTGTGCCTGACTATTTCATCTTGGTCAAACGACCGAGATAGTGGGTATTAGTATCAAAGAGGGCATAGATCTCAACAACAAACTAGGTCTAGGAAATATACCCCTGACGTGATTTTTTTCGCCATTGCCACCATTGCCAGTGCTCATGATCTAGATAGAGGATAGCATAGCAAAGTTTGACCAACTCGTTAGTAGTACCATGCAAAGAAAAATAATGCTCAATTTGAGTGACCCAACTTGTAGGATCGAATCCATCAAATTTATTGACCTCTATGCAGGGAAGACAGGGTTCATGATGAAAGGAGTTGGATTGAAAATGTGGAGACAGAGGAATCGACAACATCGGGTTGGTTTGATGAGGAAGGACCCATAGGGAGGTTCAACAATTTATTGACAACAGACTGGAGGGAGGTAAATTGGGTTGTGAGGTTGGCTTCCATGTTGTTAAATTTGTGCTCTATTTTGTCAATGCGAGAATGGGTAGAATCCATGTGAGATGTGATATGTTTGATGGAGACATGGGCTTGATTGATGGAAGCTTGGATTTCTTGGTTGCGAGTGGTGGCCATTTGGAGAGGGGAAGTGCGGGTAAGGAGAAAAAAATGGGTGGGTGGGACCACAAAAAAAGGACTTAGAAGTGATAGGTGCCACGACGATCAGTGAGTGAAGGGAAATATAATGTAATAGGCGGAAAAATAGGGAAACTGGGAAGGCGTCGGGTCCACTAAAAAGAAAAAGGATTAAAAATGAAGGGTATGATTGTGATTAGGGAGAAAAGGGGAATCCAATGGAATAGGTCCCAAATAAGTGTGTCGGTGAGACCACTATACTTATTTTTTTAATACTCCTACAAAGTTATACTCCGGTCTGAAGAATACTGCAGTGACAAAATGCCCAAATGCTTAACAGGAAGAAATGTGTAGTAATTTCGCAACCAGAATGCATAAGACACCATAGCACGACAATAGATCTTGTTGGTTCTATTTATGTTTCCTTTCCAAGTGTTAGGGTATTCAAGGGTTCTACAGACAAGGGTTTTCCTTGTGCTACACTATTATATGTTGTTTAAATTGCATTTCTGAATCTATAAATGGATTTAGAGTACTGGAAAACTCCTGGGGAATTTCGATTATACAAACTTAGCCACTCAAATCTATAGAACCAACAATTCCTTAGACAATTTCTTTTCTGGAAAAATCAAACGGAAAAAATCACCAAGAAAAGAACCAAAAGTTAGAACCTTTAGACTAAGATATTCTGAATTGACAAAATTCATGAGAAGAAAATATGAAAATGGGAGAAAACTATTGGATCTACTCATTTCCCTTCTCAGTCATAACAAATAATAAATAGATTACATATGATCCAATGGATCTCTAAGTAAACTGCAGAGAAATGAACCATAACTGAAGTCTAACTATGACTAACCAGGACAACCCGCAGACAAGGAAACATTGAAAGTTAATAACAGGGATATTAACTTTAACACTCCCCCTTAATCTCAACAGTTTAAACTAAAATTCACACCGCTGCTAAAACATATTGCCTCTAAGGCTTCCAACAAAAAATTTAGAAATGCAAATGCCTGCTGGTCTATGTCTCATCTAAGCTTACAATATTTAACATCAAAACTTGACTTCATCATTTCACCTAAGATGGATTTCTTCTTTCTCATCTTCCAAACTCTAAATTGTTCTAATTTGGTCATTTTCTTCATTTTGGGCTTGATACTAAAGGCTTTATGCTTCAACTTATTTTGTTGTTTCAACTCCATGTTAAAATTTTTATCAAGCAACTTAGGCTTGTTTCTCCCTTCTTCATCTTCAATCAACTTGTTTTTAATAGTGGGTTGGTGCCACTTGTTAGCACTACGAATCACCCTCAGACTGCTAGAGGATAAGCCCAATACACATTAAAAAGTTTATGAGATAAGTCTTAAATGTGGTGTCAAATGGATAGAACTTAGTTCAACAATGTCAAAACAAAGGAAATTATGGATGAAGTGCATCAAAAAAAGAGGTATTGTTTTAACTTAGGTTAGGGTTTTGAGGATTAGTTTGGATAGGAGGAAGACTTAGTAAGAAAATGAAGTGAATCTACCACTAGCTTTAGGATATGCTAGTAAACAAAGAAGATAAATGCTTCATATACAAGAACTTCTTAAATCCAAGCAAACAAAACTCTGATAAAGCTACAATAGTATAACAATCAAACATTCATTATCATACAAATACAAAACAACATTTGAATCCTTCAATGATAGTAAAATTTCAGAGTGAGAGAGATTAAGATGGAAAAAATAAAGCTAACTTCCATTAAACAAGATTTCATCAGATTTAATACATCAAAACCATAGTAGGCTATGTTTCATTAACATCACTAAAAAGGTCTTTTACATCACCATTTGAGCCTGAAAAATTGAATCAATTTTAAAAGGGTAGATCAACAAGGAAGAGAAAGAAAGGTAGAGGGCAACACACTGTCAATAGAAGCATTCCATTGGGCATGGAGTCAACACATCCTACAGATCAAAGGCACTCAAGATCATACCAGACCAAAAGGGATATAATTGATGGATGGAGGTATAAGAAAGATAATAAAAACAATAATATCATCAAGAAAAGATCCACTCTGCAAAAATGACTTAAAATATAACTAGAACAAAGATAATGAAAGGAGGCAATTACTACAAATAATTTGCCGCTCATGAATCTCCTGCCTCATGAAGAACCATTGATATTCAATGCCTGCAATTACATTCAAGCAAGATGACAAGATAAAATGATAAAAAAGAACACAAAGTTTGATAAGAAACTCTCATGAATCTCTAATGAAAGAAATGCTAATTACAACAGGCCCTCAGGCTTACAATTGAGCAACTAAACTGCTCCTCTAGCTCTCTCCTCTCTTGGATCATGAATCCAACCCTTATCCAAGAGATCCCTCCTCTATTAAATATAAAATAACATACAAATATCCTTAGGAGGTTGAATCTCATCTCTTTCATTGGATTCTAAACCTTGAAGATAGGTGGCAACAATCAAAGGGACAAAAATCCAACAAACTGCTAATTTTCAGGAAATTGTTGGAAGTCATTAATAAATTGTTTCCACCTCACTGCATGAGGTATTTAATGGAGATAAAACTTAGGTGCAGGTGTCCCTTGACATCTAAATGATCCATGAGAATCCATTCGAACCCTCCTTGATAGGTGGAAACCTCCCAACAAGGCGAATATCCAATAAGCTATGTAAAACAAAGAAATTGCAGCATACTTCGCAACGCACTGGTGTTTTAATTGTTTCTCTCAAATTACAATCTGGGTCAGGCTGAAATATGGTCAGCAAGTCAACATGGATATCATCTTCCTCCACAAAATTGTTTAGAGAAACCCACTTCGCCATTTTGGTTTTATGATCAAATTTGTAACAGTAACCGCTACAGGAAATTCCATAGTGCCCTCCTATAAAACTGCTCTGCAGATTCCATAGCACCTTTTTTGTGTCTGGATAGGTGATTCTATAGCGCCTTTGGTGGCACAACTACAGAACAGTCCGTGTAGACGATTCTGTAGCATCGGGCACTACAAAATCTCTGTGTTTTTCTGTGTGATGCAACAACTCTTCAAAAACACAAAAAATCTTAGTTGATGGATTATAGATTGTAGATGCCTCCAGTAAAAGTAATTAGAATATTTCCTTAACACTTCAAGTTTGCAAAAACTAATCACCATAAAAAAATGGATCATCATCATTTCCAATTTCCCTCTGCCATCCAATCTGTAGCAAATTCTGCAGCGCCTGTCCAAACTAGGAGTAGAATTCAAATCTTTGCTAAAACAGTTAGACAAATTTAATGACCAAATATCAATTATTTCCTTTTAAAACATGGATGATGAAAACAATGAGATCGACTGACACTAGCTTCATAAATGTAATAACAGTAATGAGGGAAGATGCACTCAAGATGCGGTACAAAATCTCTTGATTCACCGGTGCTACGAAATGAGAAAATTTGCCAATGCAAATTTTTGTGTTAACATTTGGCTCCATTGGAGATGGCATGCTTCCTGCGATTTGCCAAGAAATTGTAGACCAGTGGCCTTATCCATATTCATCATTATCCAAGAAACATGTATGCCTGAGAGTGCCTTCGCTCTTTATTTGAAACTGAAAATATCACATACTGAAAACAAAATAACTGCAAACAAGCAATTCAAGAACCGAGCTTTATTCTTCCTACTCATACTCTATCTAATTGCTTCCTATAGATAAGGTAAAATCATGCTTCCAATGAGGCCATACAATAAATTGATTAACAAGCCAAACTCTTTGTACGTGTTTCAACAAAATGAAGACTAGAACAAAAATCAACACTTGATTGTAAGTTTGATTTTTAGATTTATCATGAAACGAAGACTGAAACCTTGAATCCATGAATTCCTCCATATAGATAACAACAGGATCATGAAAATCAGAAGAAGTGAAATTATGACAATAGAAGGTTACCTCAGCCTGATATTGTTCCAACTGAAGATCAAATATTCTCGGCATATTCTCTTTCCCATGGAGGTTGCCACTCTCATCTATCTGCAAATCTGAACATGGTTGCAGACTGATTTCACTACTAGTCATAGGCTATTTGATGTTGTCTGCAAATCCAGGATGGTTGATTTCCTCACAATGTTGTTCCTTAATGAATTAAGAAAAAGGATCTATAGTATGGTCTTGAAATTATTTCATATCCTCATCAAAATACGATTCATAGTTGTCATACACCAGTTGGTTGCTCCTTAAGTCAACAAAATGTGGTGTAGGCATATTCTCTTCTTCATCTGAATACTCATAAAAAATAGGTTGTTCTTGGTCAGTATTTGAAACAACTTCTTCATCATAAGTCGGGTTGCTAAAGACATATGTTTCAAGAACATAAATATCCTTTGCATTTTCTTCATAAGAGCAGATTTTTTTTTTTTCATCTGATGTAGATGAACAGGGAAGAGAAAGAGTTGAATATTCATCCAAGGCATCTTCTTCATCCTCACAACCTTCATGAGAATCAATTATATCTTGAA
>JASDQU010687955.1:21392-39089 GCA_032191745.1 Picea mariana
AGCTTCAGAAGGATGCACTTTCAACTGGAGTAAAATTCTGTCTAATAACCTAGCACAAGAAGTTTCAAATTAAGAGTTGTAAAATCTAAAGGTCAACTAGTGGCCTTTTATATGTTAGCGTACATCATGGATGCGATTTGGTTTGTGACTCCATTTCCCCTGATGAATTGGAGTTGGAACATAATTTGCCCCGAGCCCATTCATGAATATCAATCTGCACTTTGGGAAGAAAATGCTAAGGATGCATTTTACGAAATTTTTCATTTTGTAATAATTCCAATGCATAAAATGTTTTATGGCTGTGAACCCCCTCACATTCCTGAGGTAGTCTCAAAAAATCTCAAAGCAATAGCTGACTGGTTTGTTGAAGAAAACTTCTCTTACATTAGGGTTTATGGGTGCTCAATTCTCCCTCACGCACTTCCGAAATTCCTCCCAGACAGACTGGTATTGAGGGAGGTAGCATATCAAATAGTAAAAGGTGGTATTGGGATAGAGCTAAAGGTAGCTCAAAAGAAATCCTAGCCAATCTTCCATGTGTATGTCGGGAAATTTTCATTACTAAACCTTGGCCATTCTAAAGTGGAAGCCAAGGCATTAGAGGAGATAAAACTGGTAGATACTGAGCACAGAAAGCATGACCCTTATCAATTAGTAAGTAGACATTTGATGCACTGTAATTTAAAAGAATATGAACATGAACAATCTTTTTATGATGATATATTCAAGGAGGTTAAAACTTATGAAGAGGTACTGAACAGGGTACGGGCCTTATCACCCGACTTGCAGAATGGTTTTATATCTTTCCAAAGTCATAGGCGAAGTTGTTTGCCAGTGAATCCACAACTCCTCCTCTAGAGCAGGAAGGGCCTCCCCCAGGCTTTGGAACAAATGTACAGAAAAAAGCTAATACAAAGGGAAAAATGAAGGAGAGTGAAATTCCTTCACAGGAAACAGGAGTCCCTCAGACAGAAAAATCAGAGATAGGGAAAGGAAAGGAGTTGGAAACACCCTTAGAAATCCCTGAGAGTTTTCCGAAAAAAGTAGGAGGAACAACATCTACAGAACTTGGAAGTCCCATTACTTCTTTGACTCCATTGCAATCTACTTATGGAAACCCCCACGAGGGATCTCTATACATAAGTGATCTTGAGCCTATTTCTAGAGATGAGATTCCTCCTTCCAATTATTTTTTCAGTAAGAAGAGAAAGGCTATCCTAAAACATGAAATGCATCCTAGAGGAGATATGATGATTAAAAAGCACAAAATCATTATAGATGGACAAAAACTTAAAGAAGGAGAATTCGCTACAGAGATAGCAGGCACAATGGGAGCCTTAACATCGGCGAATTTATACTCTATGGGTAGTTTGATAACTATGTTGGAGCAGAAAGAAGAGATGATAGCTCAACTACAGGATCAATTAAAGGAGACTGAAAGAAATATTAGTTGGGGGATAAAAAAGGGTCTAGAACGAGCTAGATTGAATGACATTCAAGAGATTCAGACACTAAAAGCAAGATTAGAGGAAGCAAATAAGAAAATATAGGTCACTCAGGCACAGGTCCTAAAGCAAGAAGAAACAAATAAACAATTACAAGATATGATTAGTTCCATTTCAAATCAAGTGGTAGAGATTGAAATTTTCTAGGCCTATGTATTAGGAATACATTTGAAGATAGAAGAGGAACAACAGGGAGTGTTTTTAAATCTGGAATTTATTCATAATTACTTTCAGGAAATAAGTAAAGCTTTGGAGAACATTCTCCTGAAATAAAGAGAAGTGAAAATAGCCAGGACGACTTTCCAAAAAGTAGTGGCCCTTTCAACAAAGGAGGAGGTTGAAAAGATTCAAAAACTATCTGTTTTAGAGCAGGTTAAAGGAGATGTAACACTGAAGGTGTGGGAGGCAGACCTGGAAGAAAACAAAAGAATAACCAGAGAGGTCAATGATGATTGTCAAGGAATTTTTGATCTTTTAGAAAAAGATTCTTTTAACATTGGAAAAAACAACTGTTCGGGGTTATTAGGAGAAATTAACATTGTTAAGCACCATCTAAGATTCAAGGAAGATCTGGAGGAAATGCAGGTGGAAATCCCAAAAATAAAGGTAATCAATGTCACCAAAATCGACAAATGGATAGTGATGCCAAACTTAAAGTTTCAAACTATTAAGTTCACAAGGAAGATAATTGAAGATTGTCTGCTCGAATTACAGAAAAAAGTTCTTCATATTTGAGGCAAAAGATATACCAAAAGCTCCCAGAGTTTTGGTGAAGTTTTTGGGAAAATGTATTCGTTTTCTTAAGACAGAAGAAGGAAGTTCGTCAAAGCAGACATGAAATACTGTTTTGTATATTTTCATTATTGAAATAACAAAGTAGTTAAAATAGAAATGTAAACGGTTTGACATTGTTCATTCATGTAATCGTTAGTCTTAGGAAGTTAGTTAATCACCAATGGGAAAAATGTTTGGTGATCATGTATAAATATATTTTCACAAGACTGAGAAAGGGCTTTCGATTTTTTAGGAGAGCCGATTGTATTAAAAGTTTCCATCCATTGTGATATAAATAATGTAGACCAGATTCTGATATCTGTCAACTTGAAGCTATGTGTTCTTTAACCCTGTTTACAATATATTTCTATGTTTCTCTTTCAATGTCTTTCTAATGAATGATCAACTATAGGTTTATTTCATACATCTTTTGTAGTTTGAATTGATTTGGTTATCAAATTATTTACAAATTTTCCTCTGAAATTGCTATCAGTAATTTTAAGACCTGTAGATCATTTGAACGATAATATTTGACACTTCATTAGAAATCTCGTTTTCATCTTTACTTCCTGTTACAATATGAGATTCTTTCGTGATTAAAGCCTCATATTTTTTCAGCAGTATTTCTTTGTTATTTTACTATTCTCAAAATTGTTTCAAGTCCAGGAAACGGCCTCAACTGTTATTATGTTATTATTTTGAATTTCAAAACTATTTTTCCTATTTTCATCCCTTAAAAATTGAAGCAACAATTTATCAAATTCTTTCAAAATTAAATAAAATTTTACTCTCCATGACTGTCCCAAATAACAGATAGCCCAACATAGAACCTGGTCTCTAAGATAAAACTAGCATTGCTTTGAACCTTTTTAATACTATTCTGCAAACAACGACTAACCGGGTTGAATTAGAACGTTCATGGGCAGCTATTGAGAGAGATATTAGCATCCAAGAACAAAGGGAGGCTAGACAGAGGTAGTTGGGAAACCAACTCTAACTTATCCTTCCTTTTGATTTTTACCCTTTAATTACCTTTATCTTTATAAATGCCTTGACGGTATACTTTAGACCCTTAAACTATAAACTCAGGAACAACACCACCATTTAGCTAATGGTAACCATTGAGCCCATTGATTTTTCCTTTCAGAAGCAAAACACCTCAAACAAGTCTCCAAACACTTATCGACAACTTCAGTTTGACCATCAGTCTGGGGATGATAGGCGGTGTTGAGATGCAATTGGGTTCCCTGGAGTCTGAACAGTTCTTTCCAAAAATTGCTGGTGAAAGTTGGATCTCGGTCAGAAACAATAGAATGAGGCATGCCATGAAGCTTGAAGATATGATCCATGAAAAGTTTAGCCACAATTGATGCGGTAAATGGGTCTTGAAGAGCACATAAATGAGCATACTTGGAAAGATGATCCACAACCACCATGATGACTGACTCATTTTTTGATTTAGGTAATCCCACCATAAAATCCATAGATATGTCCCTCCAAATAGCAAGTGGAATTGGAAGCAATTGGAGTGTGCCAGGAGGTTTGATGGTTTCTCCTTTGTTGCATTGACAAACATCACATTCTTCTACAAAAGTGTGAACGTCCTTTTTCATACCATCCTAGAAAAATAACATTTGACCTAGTCATAGGTTTTGGTAAACCCTGAATGCCCAGCTATGGGAGTAGCATAAAGCTCATAAAGCACCATGGATTTAAGTTGTGACTGTTTACTTAAATACAAACGAACTTTGTAGCGAAATTCATCGTTGTGCCAAGAGTACCCTGGGGAAACTGGAGAGTTGGCTTTCAATTGTTGGATCATATGTGATATTTTAGGATCATGTAGCCACTCTTCGTGCACAACGTGGAGACAATCTAGTACAATGAAGGAGAGGGAAAAAAGGTACCCTTCATCTTCATATTTTCGAGAAAGAGTGTCAACAACCACATTTTCTTTTCCTTTCTTGTAAATGATATCATAATCATAACCAAAGAGCTTAGTTACCCATTTTTGTTGCTGTGGGGAGGAAGGTCGTTGCTCCAAAAAATACTTGAGGCTTTGATGATCTGTCTTAATTTGGAAGCGTTTCCCCAGGAGATAAGGGCACCAAAGATCCACTACATGCATAATAGCCAACATTTCCTTTTCATAGATTGATTGGCCCAAATGACATTCAGACAATTGTTTGCTAGTAAAGGCCAAAGGTCCGCCTTCTTGCATAAGGACAACTCCAATTCCTCTGCCTGAGGCATCACA
Organism: Picea mariana; assembly: GCA_032191745.1. NCBI lineage: Eukaryota > Viridiplantae > Streptophyta > Pinopsida > Pinales > Pinaceae > Picea > Picea mariana. Next base: position 25,929 of record JASDQU010687955.1, read on the forward strand.
TTCGAGGACAAAAGTTTTTGTGAAATCATGAAGGGCCAAGACCGGAGTAGTACACATAGTTGCCTTCAAAGCTTGAAAATCATGATCCAATGCGAGAGTCCGAGTGAAAGAATAATTTTTAAGGAGAGCAGTGAGAGGGGCCACAATCTTCCCATAATTCCAAACAAACTTGCGATAATATCCGGTTAAACCCAAAAAACCATGTAATATTTTGATAGTCTTGGGGTGAGTCCAATCCTGCAATGCTTCAATCTTTTTAGGATCCACTCGGACACCAGCCTTTCCAACAATATGACCCAAGTAATCTACTTGTAAGGCTCCAAAGGAACATTTAGAGCATTTGAGGAAAAGTTGGTGCTGTGAGAGTAAATGGAGAATTTGATCCACATGGGAAAGATGATATTGCCAAGTTTTACTATAGATGAGAATATCATCAAAGAAAACTAAGACAAAATGATGGAGAAAAGGACAAAATACATGATTAATGAGACTTTAGAAGGTGGAGGGGGCATTACACAGTCCAAAGGAAATGACCAAAAACTCATAGTGACCTTCATGAGTTCGAAAGGCAGTCTTGGGTATGTTAGCTTCTTGCATACGTATCTGGTGGTAGCCATAATGCAGATCAAGTTTAGTGAAGTATTGAGCACCACTCAACTCATCCAAGAGATCATCAATGATAGGAATGGGGAACTTGTCCTTGATGGTGAGCTTATTGAGGGCACGAAAGTTAGGACACATGCTCCAAGTACCTTATTTATTAAGTACCATGACCACAGGGGAAGAGTAAGGGTGGTACTGGGGCAGATAACACTTGCTTGGAGAAATTCCTGCACTATTTTCTCAATTTTATTCTTTTGGGAAAAGGGGTGACGATAAGGGAGGACATTGTGAGGAAGACTGCCAGGAACAAGGGGAATGGAATGATCATGAACACCACGAGAAGGAGAAAGTCCCCGAGGGGTGGAAAAAACAGCTTGATGTGTGGAAATGATAGCTTGGATGTCAGGATGCACAGAGGGTGTCTCAATGACTTGAATAGAATGGACTTGAGAATTGATACCGGAGTGGCATTTCTTGAGGAGATTTTCCATACGATGGGAACTAATGATCTCAGGAGAACCAACTGTGAGACATTGGAATTGATACCTTTGTCCTTCCTGTTGGAATTGCATGGTTAATTCCTTAAAATCCATAAGAATGGTACCCAAAGTGCATAACCATTCAACACCTAGCACAATGTCACAACCTCCCACGTCAATGGAAAACATATGAGATTTCAGGTGGTAATGTCCAATTTGAAGACGAACATTTTCACAACTCCCACCACATTTCATGGACACACCATTGGCTATCATGATTTGAAAATTGTTGACAACAAAAATATAACAATTGGTTTTCTGGGAAATGCAACGATGAATAAAATTGTGGGTGCTACCACTGTCAACAAGGATGATTAACTTCTTGTGCTTAATGTACCCAATGAGCTTGAGCATTTGTGGGGCCGAGAAGCCCGTGAGGGCATGCAAGGAAATATGTGGGTCAACTTCAGGTGGGTCAACAGGATCCTGGGTGGCATCGGAAAGGGAGGGTTCTTCAACAAGGGGTACTGTCACATCCTCTTCAAGAACATCTTCGGAAATGGCCATAAATAGTTTTTGTTCCTTACACTTGTGCCCTGAAAAATATTTTTCATCAAAATTATAGAAAAGGCCCTTCAGTTAGCGTTCAACTATTTCAGCACTAGTTAGTTTCTGGACCTTGAGGGGAATGACAAGGGGGTTAGGATTAGTGGGTTGAGGGCGAGGAAAAAAAGGGGGTTTTTTGTTATGGGAAAAAACAACTTGTTGGGCCTCTTTAGCACATTGAGTAGCTTCTAACAAAGTTGGAGGGTGAGACATGAGAACCTGGGATCAGATTTCATCCTTGAGACCACTGATAAAGCATTCATGGAAGAATGCATCTGACATGCCCTCTGTTCGAAAGGCCAAATACTCAAAAGAAGTGATGAAGTATTCCACTGTGCCTAACTGTTTCATCTTGGTCAAACGACCAAGATAGTGGGTATTAGTATCAAAGAGGGCATAGAGCTCAAGAACAAACTGGGTCTAGGCAATATACCCATGATGTGATTTTTTTTTCCATTGCCACCATTGCCAGCGCTCAGGATGTAGATAGAGGATAGCATAACAAAGTTTGACCAACTCGTTAGTAGTACCATGTAGAGAAAAATAATGCTCAATTTGAGTGACCCAACTTGTAGGATCGAAGCCATCAAATTTATTGACCTCTAGGCAAGGAAGACAGGGTTCACAATGAAAGGAGTTGGATTGAAAATGTGGAGACAGAGGAATTGACAACATCGGGTTGGTCTGATGAGGAAGGACCCATAGGGAGGTTCAACAATTTATTGACAACAGACTGGAGGGAGGTAAATTGGGTTGTGAGGTTGGCTTCCATGTTGTTAAATTTGTGCTCTAATTTGTCAATGTGGGAATGGGTAGAATCCATGTGAGATGTGATATGTTTGATGGAGACATGGGCTTGATTGATGGAAGCTTGGAGTTCTTGGTTGCGAGTGGTGGCCATTTGGAGAGGGGAAGTGTGGGTAAGGAGAAAAAAATGGGTGGGTGGGACCACAAAAAAAAGGACTTAGAAGTGATAGGTGCCACGACGATCAGTGAGTGAAGAGAAATATAATGTATTAGGTGGAAAAATAGGGAAACTGGGAAGGGGTCGGGTCCACTGAAAAAAAAGGATTAAAAATGAAGGGTATGATTGCGATTAGGGAGAAAAGGGGAATCCAATGGAATAGGTCCCAAATAAGTGTGCCGGTGAGACCACTATACTTATTTTTTTAATACTCCCGCGGAGTTATACTCCTGTGGAGTTATACTCCGGTCTGAAGAATACTGTAGTGACAAAATGCCCAAATGCTTAACAGGAAGAAATGTGTAGTAATTTCACAACCAGAATGCATAAGAAACCATAGCACGACAATAGATCTTGTTGGTTCTATTTATGTTTCCTTCCCAAGGGTTAGGGTATTCAAGGGTTCTACAGACAAGGGTTTTCCTTGTGCTACACTATTATATGTTGTTTAAATTGCATTTCTGAATTTATAAATGGATTTAGCGTACTGGAAAACTCTCGGGGCATTTCAATTATACAAACTTAGCCACTCAAATCTGTAGATCCAACAATTCCTTAGACAATTTCTTTTCTAGAAAAATCAAACGGAAAAAATCACCAAGAAAAGAACCAAAAGTTAGAACCTTTAGACTAAGCTATTCTGAATTGACCAAATTCGTGAGAAGAAAATATGAAAATGGGAGAAAACTATTGGATCTACTCATTTCCCTTCTCAGTCATAACAAATAATAAATAGATGACATATGATCCAATGGATCTCTAAGTAAACTGCAGAGAAATGAACCATAACTGAAGTCTAACTATGACTAACCAGGACAACTGGTAGACAAGGAAACATTGAAAGTTAATAACAGGGATATTAACTTTAACACTCCCCCTTAATCTCAACTGTTTAAACTAAAATTCACACTGCTGCTAAAACATACTGCCTCTAAGGCTTCCAACAAAAAATTTAGAAATGCAAATGCCTGCTGGTCTATGTCTCAGCTAAGCTTACAATATTTAACATCAAAACTTGATTTCATCATTTCACCTAAGATGGATTTCTTCTTTCTCATCTTCCAAACTCAAAATTGTTCTAATCTGGTCATTTTCTTCATTTTGGGCTTGATACTAAAGGCTTTATGCTTCAACTTATTTTGTTGTTTCAACTTCATGTTAAATTTTTTATCAAGCAACTTAGGCTTGTTTCTCCCTTCTTCATATTCAATCAACTTGTTTTTAATAGTGGGTTGGTGCCACTTGTTAGCACTGCGAATCATCCTCAGACTGCTAGAGGATAAGCCCAATACACATTAAAAAGTTTATGAGATAAGTCTTAAATGTGGTGTCAAACGGATAGAACTTAGTTCAACAATGTCAAAACAAAGGAAATTATGGATGAAGTGCATCAAAAAAAGAGGTCTTGTTTTAACTTAGGTCAGGGTTTTGAGGATTAGTGTGGATAGGAGGAAGACTTAGTAAGAAAATGAAGTGAATCTACCACTAGCTTCAGGATATGCCAGTAGACAAAGAAGATAAGTGCTTCATATACAAGAACTTCTTAAATCCAAGAAAACAAAACTCTGAGAAAGCTACAATAGTATAACGATCAAACATCCATTATCATACAAATACAAAACATCATTTGAATCCTTCAATGACAATAAAATTTCAGAGTGAGAGAGATTAATATGGAAAAAATAAAGCTAACTTCCATTAAACAAGATTTCATCAGATTTGATACATCAAAACCATAGTAGGCTATGTTTCATTAACATCACTCAAAAGGTCTTTTACATCAACCATTTGAGCCTGAAAAATTAAATCAATTTTAAAAGGGTGGATCAACAAGGAAGAGCAAGAAAGGTAGAGGGCAACAAACTGTCAGTAGAAGCATTCCATTGGGCATGGAGTCAACACATCCTACAGATCAAAGGAACTCAAGATCATACCAGACCAAAAGGGATATAATTGATGGATGGAGTTATAAGAAAGATAATAAAAAGAATAATATCATCAAGAAAAGATCCACTCTGCAAAAATGACTTAAAATATAACTAGAACATAGATCATGAAAGGAGGCAATTACTACAAATAATTTGCAGCTCATGAATCTCCTGCCTCATGAAGAACCATTGATATTCAATGCCTGCAATTCCATTCAAGCAAGATGACAAGATAAAATGATAAAAAAGAACAGAAAGTTTGATAAGCAACTCTCATGAATCTCTAATGGAAGAAATGCTAATTACAGCAAGCCCTCAGGCTTACAATTGAGCAGCTAAACTGCTCCTCTAGCTCTCTCCTCTTTTGGATCATGAATCCAACCCTTATCCAAGAGCTCCCTCCTCTATTAAATATAAAATATCATCCAAATATCCTTAGGAGGTCGAATCTCATCTCTTTCATTGGATTCTAAACCTTGGAGATAGGTGGCAACAATCAAAGAGACAAAAATCCAACAAACTGCTAATTTTCAGGAAATTGTTGGAAGTCATTAATAAATTGTTTCCACCTCACTGCATGAGGTATTTAATGGAGATAAAACTTAGGTGCAGGTGTCCCTTGAAATCTAAATGATCCATGAGAATCCATTCGATCCCTCCTTAACAGGTGGAAACCTCCCAACAAGGCGAATATCCAATAAGCTATGCAAAACAAAGAAATTGCAACATATTTCGCAACGCACTGGTGTTTTAATTGTTTCTCTCAAATTACAATCTGGGTCAAGCTGAAATATGGTTAGCAAGTCAACATGGATATCATATGCCTCCACCAAATTGTTTAGAGAAACCCACTTCGCCGTTTTGGTTTTATGATCAAATTTGTAACAGTAACCACTACAAGAAATTCCGTATCGCCCTCCTATAAAACTGCTCTGCAGATTCCATAGCACCTTTTTTGTGTCTGGATAGGTGATTCCGTAGTGCCTTTTTTGTGTCTGGATAGGTGATTCTGTAGCGCCTTTGGTAGCACAACTATAGAACAGTCCGTGTAGACGATTCTGTAGCACCGGGCACTACAAAATCTCTGTGTTTTTCTGTGTGATGTAACAACTCTTCAAAAACACAAAAAATCTTAGTTGATGGATTATGAGATTGTAGATGCCTCCAATAGGTGTAATTAGAATATTTCCTTAACACTTCAAGTTTGCAAAAACTAATCACCATAAAAAAATGGATCATCATCATTTCCAATTTCCCTCTGCCATCCAATCTGTAGCAGATTCTGCAGTGCCTGTCCGAACTAGGAGTAGAATTCAAATCTTTGCTAAAACAGTTAGACAAATTTAATGACCAAATATCAATTATTTTATTTTAAAACATGGATGCTGAAAACAATGAGATCGACTGACACTAGCTTCATGAATGTAATAACAGTAATGAGGGAAGATGCACTCAAGATGCGGTGTGGAATCTCTTGATTCACTGGTGCTTCAAAATGAGCAAATTTGCCAATGCAAATTTTTGTGTTAACATTCAGATCCATTGGAGATGGCACGCTTCCTGCGAGCTGCCAAGAAATTGTAGACCAGTGGCCTTATCCATATTCATCATTATCCAAGAAACATGTATGCCTGAGAGCGCCTTCGCTCTCTATTTGAAACTGAAAATATCACATACTGAAAACAAAATAAATGCAAACAAGCAATTCAAGAACCGAGCTTTATTCTTCCTACTCATACTCTATCTAATTGCTTCCTATAGATAAGGTAAAATCATGCTTCCAATGAGGCCATACAAGAAACTGATTAACAAGCCAAACTCTTTGTATGTGTTTCAACAAAATGAAGACTAGAACAAAAATCAACACTTAATTGTAAGTTTGATTTTTAGATTTATCATGAAACGAAGATTGAAACCTTGAATCCATGAATTCCTCCATATAGATAACAGCCGTATCATGAAAATCAGAAGAAGTGAAATTATGACAATAAAAGGTTACCTCAGCCTGATATTGTTCCAACTGAAGATCAAATATTCTCGGCATATTCTCTTTCCCATGGAGGTTGCCACTCTCATCTATCTGCAAATCTGAACATGGTTGCAAACTAATTTCACTACTAGTCATAGGCTGTTTGATGTTGTCTGCAGATCCAGGATGGTTGATTTCCTCACAATGTTGTTCCTTAATGAATTAAGAAAAAGGATCTATAGTATGGTCTTGAAATTCTTTCATATCCTCATCAAAATACGATTCATAGTTGTCATACACCAGTTGGCTGCTCCTTAAGTCAACAAAATGTGGTGTAGGCATTTTCTCTTCTTCATCTGAATACTCATAAAAAACAGGTTTTTCTTGGTCAGTATTTGAAACAACTTCTTCATCATAAGTTGGGTTGCTAAAGACATATGTTTCAAGAACATAAATATCCTTTGCATTTTCTTCATAAGAGCAGATTTTTTTTTTTTCATCTGATGTAGATGAACAGGGAAGAGAAAGAGTTGAATATTCATCCAAGGCATCTTCTTCATCCTCACAACCTTCATGAGAATCAATTATATCTTGAACACAATCTTTATACTCCTCATAGCAGCTATGAAAAATTAATTCAGAGGAATAAAACTTTTGACAATAAATATTGAAAGCAGCATGAAACTCTTTGAGTGAAGAAATGTTAGAAGTTTCAAGAGACTGATACCAAATACAAACATATCCTTGAAGAGAGTACATAAAAAAATTCATACATATGTCTTCATGTTGGATGTCAAGCTGCTGCATCAAAGCATGGAATTCTCGAACATGCTCAACATGGCTGTCATTCTCACCTTCATAAAATCTCGGCAGCAAATCTTGCCATTCATCAATTTGAGGCATAGGATGTGGATGACCAGCTATGGCTAAGAAATTGAGTGGGGAAAGCCTCTTGGAAAGGATAGCCTTCATATCCATTTAATTTTTCTCATTCCAGTGGAGTCACTAACATATGCTGAACAATGGAGTTTCCATGGTGAATGTGCAGTCTTGAAGGTGTCCAACTTCAGTCACCATCTAAAGATGGAGCTAGGCAATATCATTCTTCCCAGGGATCTTTTCAATCTTCTCAAATTCGTCCTTAACAATGGCACAAAAAATGTTAGAACTAAGAATCACCCTTAGAATTCTAGAGGATAAGCCCAATACCCATTAAAAATTCTATGGGATAAGTCTTAAATATGGTGTCAAATGGATAGAACTCAGTTCAACAATGTCAAAGCACAAGAAATTATGGATGAAGTGCATCAACAAAAGAGGTCTTGTTTTAACTTAGGTCAAGAGTTTTAGGATTATTGTGGATATGAGGAAGACTTTGTAAGAAAATGAGTGCATCAACAAAAGAGGTCTTGTTTTAACTTAGGTCAAGAGTTTTAGGATTATTGTGGATATGAGGAAGACTTTGTAAGAAAATGAAGTGAATCTACCACTAGCTTTAGGCTATGCCAGTAGACAAAGAAAATAAATGCTTCAGATATAAGAACTTCTTAAATCCAAGCAAACAAAACTCTGAGAAAGCTATAACAATATAAAAATCAAAATCCATTGTCATACAGCTACAAAACATCATTTGAATAGTTCAATGACAGTAAAATTTCAGAGTGAGAGAGATTAAGATGGAAAAAAGAAAGCTAACTTTCATAAAACAAGATTTCATCAGATTTGATACATCAAAACCAGAGTAGACTCTGTCTCATTAACATCACTAAAAATATCTTTTACATCAACCATTCGAGCTTTAAAAATTAAATCAATTTTAAAAGGGTGGATCAACAAGGAAGAGCAAGAAAGGTAAAGGGAAGCAAACTGTCAGCAAAAGCATTCCATTGGGCATGGAGTCAACACATCCTACAGATCAAAGGAACTCAAGCTCATACTAGACCAAAAGAGATATAATTGATGGATGGAGGTATAATAAAGATAACAAAAAGAATAATATCATCAAGCAAATATCCTCTCTGCAAAAATGACTTAAAAAATAACTAGAACAAAAATCCTGAAAGGAGGCCATTACTACAAATAATTTGCAACTCATGAATCTCTTGCCTCATGAACAACCATTGATCTTCCATGCCTGAAATTCCATTCAAGCAAGATGAAAAGATAAAATGATAACAAAGAACAAAAATTCTGATAAGCAACTCTCATGAATCTCTAATGGCAGAAATGTTAATTACAACAGGCCCTCAGGCTTACAATTGAGCAACAAAATTGCTCCTCTAGCTCTCTCCTCTCTTGGATCATGAAGTCAACCCTTCTCCAAGAGCTCCCTCCTATATTAAATACAAAATAGCATCCAAATATCCTTAGGAGGTTGAACCCCATATCTTTCATTGGATTCAAAGCCTTGGAGATAGGTAGCAACAATAAAAGAGACAAAAATCCAATAAACTGCTAATTTTCAGGAAATTGTTGGAAGTCAGGAATAAATTGTTTCCACCTAACTGCATGAGGTCTTTAATGGAGCTAAAACTTAGGTGTAGGTGTCCGTTTACATCTATCCGATCCATGATAATCCATTCAAACCCTCCTTGACAGGTGGAAACCTCCCAATAAGGAGAATATCCAATCAACTATGCAAAACAAAGAAATTGCAGCACATTTCACAACGCACTGGTGTTTTAATTGTTTCTCTTAAATTACAAATTGGGTCAGGCTGAAATTTGGTCAGAAAGTCAACAGAGATATCATATTCCTCCACAAAACATTTAAGAGAAACCCACTTCGTCTTTTTTGTTTTATGATCAAATTTGTAACAATAATTGCTACAGGAAATTCTGCAGCGCCCTCCTATAAAACTGCTCTATAGATTCCGTAGCGCCTTTTATGTGTCCGGCTAGGTGATTTTGTAGCGCATTTTCTATGTGTGGCTAGGTGATTTCATAGCGCCTTTGGTAGCGCAACTACAAAAAATTATGTGTAGACAATTCCGTAGCGTCGAGCACTACAGAATCACTGTGTTTTTCTGTGTGATGCAACAACTCTTCAAAAACCCAAAAATTCTTAGTTGATGGATTATGAGATTGTAGATGCCTCCAGTAGGTGCAATTAGAATATTTCCTTAACACTTCAAGTTTGAAAAAAATAATCACCATAAAAAATGGATCATCATCATCTCCAATTTCTCTCTGCCAGCCAATCTGCATCAAATTCCACAATGCCTGTCCGAACTAGGAGTAGAATTCAAATCTTTGATAAAACAGTTAGACAACTTTAATGAACAAATCTCAATTATTTCCTTTTAAAACATGGATGCTGAAAACAATGAGATCGAATGATACCAGCTTCATAAATTCAATAATGGTAATGAGGGAAGATGCACTCAAGATGCGTTATGAAATCCCCTGATTCACTGGTGTTGCGAAATGACCAAATTTGCTACTGCAAATTTATGTGCTAACATTTGGCTCCATGGGGGATGGCACACTTCCTGCGAGTTGCCAAGAACTTGTAGACCAATGGCCTTATCCATATTCATCATTGTCCAGGAAACCTGTATGCCTGAGAGCACCTTCGCTCTTTATTTGAAACTGAAAATATCACAAACTGAAAACAAAATCACTGTAAACAAGTGGCTCGAGAACCAAGCTTTATTATTCCTACTCCTACTCTATCTAATTGCTTCCTCTAGATCAGGTAAAATCATGCTTCCAATGAAGACATAAAATAAATTGATTAACAAGCCAAATTCTTTGTATGTGTTTTAGCAAAATGAAGACTAGAATGAAAATCAACACTTGATTGTAAGTTCGATTTTTAGATTTATCATGAAACGAAGACTGAAATCTTGAATCCATGAATTCCTCCATATAGATAGAAACTAGATCATGAAAATCAGAAGAAGTGAAATTATGACAATAAAAGGTTACCTCAGCCTGATATTGTTCCAACTGATGATCAAATATTCTCGACATATTCTCTTTCCCATGGAGGCTGCCACTTTCATCTATCTGTAAATCTCAACATGGTTGCAGACTGATTTCACTACAAGTCATAGGTTGTAAGATGTTTTCTGTAGATCCAGGATGGATGATTTCCTAACAATGTTGTTCCTTAATGAATGAAGAAAAAGGATCTATAGTATGGTCTTGAAATTCTTTCATATCCTCATCAAAATCTGATTCATAGCTTGTTGGCATGTTTACAGGAAGAGTGTTCTTGTCATTGATGGAAAGAACAACAATGACGATGGTTCCATTTCAAATCTTAGGAGAGACAACATTCTCAGACGTACAGACGAGACCCAAAGTCACAGGGCTCGCAGGAGGTAGCTCAAAGGTGGAACCTTTGAAACGTTGGAATTCTTCTAAGTCAGAGATGCGAGAAAGATCAGGAGGATGAGTGATAATGGTTGTTGGATCATCGATCCTGAATACCCGATGACCATTAGACTAGTTCCCAGTGACCAAAGGAAGCATAGAGGAGAAGTACAGAGTTGATCCATTGGATTTGAGCCTCGAGGATCAACAGTCGTTGGATCCCGAGATAAATGCACGAAGGTTAAGCCTTTGGATGAGTGTAGGAGAGTGGACTTGTCAAAGTCCCGAAGTAAGTAGGGACCATCCATATTCAAGACTGACAAGTGGTGCACGATCCACAAATCTGGAGCGAATCATTTCGGGAGTTTGTGGTTGGGAAGGAAATAAAAGTCCTGAAGTTTAGAAGGACAAAGGTCTGAAGTCACTCTCAGTTGTCGATATAAGATACGACAACCATTAGATTCGGGAGAAGAACATGTGCCACATGTGGATATCTACGTAAGCAATACTACGTTAGCAAGGACACATGGCACAATCAGATAATGACAAGTGTCAAGTTGAATCGACATTTCAGGTATGTGAAAATCACGAATCTGAGTGACATGCGGTAGCTACTCAGCTCATGACACATCATCAAGTGGTGTAAGAAAGTTACGTCACTACAGGAGTTTTACTTCAGGATTTTTACCACCAGCGATCAACCTAAAGTCCCAAAGTCCCAAACGCCGAATACCCGAAGAAGATACAGACCATTGATTGCTAGAAGGACGCGTGGCAAAAATATGTGCAGTTCGAGAAAAACACTCCGGGAAAATGTGAGCAAAGAAAGTTGAGAGTTGAGATTCCTGAACCCTGGAAACCCGAAGTTAATCTCAACCGTCCGATTTTGAGAGACATGCGTCAGTCGATTGCTAACTTTGGATAAAATCAAAGGAAGGAGGAAAGGTTGGAAAGTTGAGATTTCCGAACCCCGAATACCCGAAGGAATTGTGACCATTGATTTGAGAAGGACACGTGTCATTAGATTGCAAGCTCCATGTAAAATGCTCGAAAGGATGCCGAGCAAGGAGAAACTAAAATCTGAGAATGCGGAAGGGTGAAGTCCCGGAGCGGAGGATAACCATTGGATTAAAGAGGACAGATGTCAGCAAATCTTCCATTTCAGAAGATATCCAATCAAAAGAAACAAGAAGTTGAGATTTGAAATCTCCGAAGTCCGGAGACCCGAAGGATATCTTGACCATTAATCCGAGAGGGACACACGTTAGTGGATTGTAAGCTCCAGGAAAAATAAAAGGAAGGTTGAAAGGTCGAAAAGTTAAGATTTTCGAACCCTGAGTAACTGAAGGGATTGTGACCGTCGATCCAAAAGGGACATGCGTCCTTGGATCGTGGACTCTGGGTAAAATGATTTGGGAGCAAGCGAAATTTGAGAATCGAGACTCCCAAAGCCCGAAAGGAGAAATCGATCTTGTTCATTGTTTTGGAGGGCCACATGTCACTTGGTCATTGAGACTAAGGATCGTGCGTTGATGGAGGAAAGAAGGCAGGAAAAGAAAAGAGATTGGAGCCGTTGATCGAGGGAATCTGTCAGAGACCGCGAGATCGATGATCACGCCTGATTGCGAGATTAGAAGTTTCTCAGAAGTTAATTTTCTGAGGGCAGGCCACAATTGAAACCATAGTATCAGAGAAAGGGTACATGGCAGCTAGAGGTAGATTTCAGGGAGACAAGTGGTTAATCCAAAAACCATTGTTGGGCATGCCTGCAATCGTTCGCTTATGCAAAGATGTAGCCCGAGGTCACATGTGTCAGGGGGCTAATGAGAAGAGATATCGCGCCCACAATCTCGTGGTCACGTGAAGTTCATCACCCAAGGTCATATTGAAATAAAGGGAGATAATGCTCGCTAGACCAAGAACGTGAAGCGCCTTTTGAATAGGCGTATGGCCACCGCTAGTGGTCACATGAAGGAAGGGGATCAGAAGCCAAAACGGCTGACTGTAACTGTTAGAGAAGACGAAGAGTTGCGACTGCCAGAGAAGCCATAGAATCTCAAGATAACAACCAATGATGGTGAATAGATTCAGTATAACTGCCAGAGAAGACAAAGAGTTGCTATGATGATTGGGCAGAGGACTCGATGTGAGAAAGAAATGCAGAACAGAGAACAGAGTGCGTTGTTTTTTTCGATGGTGATGCATTTGGGTAGACAGAGATGAAGAGCATCACCTAAAGTGGAGATCAGAGGCGCAATGTATAAAATGCAGAGGCAACATAGAGCATAAAATG
>JASDQU010687956.1:21419-36903 GCA_032191745.1 Picea mariana
AGGAAATTTATGATCACCTTGTCAGTATCATTCCTAGTGGGCACAACTTCATTCCACTTAGTGAAGTAGTATTTGGCAGTGAGAATCCACTTATGCTATCCACTGGAGGGTGGATTGATCTCACCTATAAAGTCTAGGTCCCATTGTTGAAAGGGACCACTAACGATAATGGGATTTAGGGGCAGTGAGAGCAACTTTTGTTTTCCAACAAATTTCTGACATTCTTCACAAGATCTGACAATGGAAAACACATCAGAGAAGATGGTGGGCCAATAGTATCCGAACCTTAGAATATTGAGGGTTGTATCTTTCCAATGATGGTGTCCTCTACAAGCCCCTTCTGTGCATATTTATTATGACCCGTTTAGAATCATCCTCATACAAAAATTTCGGTAGAATACCAACAACATCTCTCCAATACAAATTCTGGTTTATGATGCAGAATTTTACAACTTTCAATTTAAGATACCTAGTCTTAGATTTCTCTAATTCTGGTGGACATTATAGGTGCTGCAAACAGTACACAACATTTCTATACTAGGGTGAAAGAGAGTAATGATCAAATACCTGCATCATGGAGGCATCCGATTGGATGAAAGTATGGTGTAATTCCAGTGCTTTGCAGTTTGAATTTGATAAAATTTTGCAAGGCCCTACCCCTTAATCAACTTAGTGGGATTTATGTGTAGGTCATACTCTAGAAGTTTGAAAATCCACTTTCCCCTCTTCCCTTCATTGTTCGACTGAACAATATTTTCCTTCACAATGCTGCAAGGAACATAGGCTATTATGCTGGATTGCAGGACATACACCCTGAAGGCCTTCAAATCTTTGACCAATGCATAGGCTTGCTTCTCCAATATATCATATTTCAATTCAGCATCTCAGAGCACTTTACTAAAGAAGGCAATGGGTTGTTCATTCCCTTCTTCATTCTTTTGCATCAATACAACAACCATAGTTTCCTTGGAGGAAAAGGAGAAAATGAGGAATTCTTTGGAATAGTCTAGACTAACCAGCACAGGGGATTCAACCAAAGCCTACTTAATCCCTTGGAAGGATTATTTGGCCTCTTGTGACCATTTTATGTCAGCATCTTTCTTCAACATGTTAGTAATAGGTCTTATGATTTCAACAAAAATTGGCACAAAGTGCCTTAAAAAAATCATTTTGCCTATGAAAGATTGTATAGCCTTCTTATTCCTAGGGATGTAAATTTTATGGATAGCATCAACTCTCTTTGGTTCTATTTTTTATTCCCCTTTCTGATATAATGTGACCTAGGAGTTTTCCTTCTAATATATAAAAATGAGCTTTTTTGGGATTCAAAGAGATTCCATACTTTCTGCATTTTTGAAAAATATTCTCTAGGTGCTGTAGACGTTCATCACCATATTTTGAGAAGATGGTGATGTCATCTAGGTATATAAACATAAACTTGTCATTTTCACCCACAAATGAAATGTCCATGGCCCTCTAGAAAGTGGCCCCTACATTCATTAGGCTGAAGGGCATTTTGTCATACATGAATGCCTTCATGGGGTGGTGAAGGTTGTTTTATCTTTGTCTCGTTCAAGAACTACTATCTGGTTATATCCAAAATATCCATCCAACATGGAAATTATGTGGACACCTACTACCCTTTGCAAAATATGGTCCATCTTTGGAAAATGATAGTTGTCTTTTAGAGAACACATGTTCAGGTTCTTGAAGTCAACACACAAACATATTTCTCCACTCTTCTTCCTAATAGGCACCGAGTTGGCCACCCAACCTCAGTACCTTAAGGGAACAATGATTTTGGCATCAAGCATTCGTTTCAATTATTTTTGACGCATCACCCCTACCTCAACAGGTTCTTCTTGACCTCCTGGTCTGAGGATCGTTCTTAATCTCCGTTGAGATGAAATGGCTCTTTGATTCCCAACTGGAATATTCACACTTGTAACCACATGTCCTTATTAGGAGCTACACCTATGTGAACGAGCACTAGGTGTGGCCTCTTACCCACATGACCAACTGATGTGACCATGACCTTTTCCCAAAAAGGTATTTCGTGAATTGCGATTTCAGGGGTATTGGCGTGATACAAACCCAACACTCCACATCCACGAAGCCCCGAAACCCGATGTGGTACCTCTCCCCAGGACTAGATCTGATGGTCTTGTGCCTTCTCCTCGATCGACGATCACGATCATGTTGCAACTTCGTGTTTCGCGATATCAAGACTGTTTGTGTAATGCAAGCCCAATGCTCCAACTCATGACTCCCAAGATGTCAAGATCTGAAATTAAGAGATCAACGACTCTCGTTGATCCAAATCCAATGGATACTATTCCTCCTGGGCTTGTGAAAGCTGAAAGGTTATCAACCTTATCCTTTCCGCTGATCTACTAGATCCAACAACTCACAGAATTTCGATATTCCTCCTTCCGAGAAGTTCTACCGTCCATTTAGATTTTCAATGGCTCCAAGCCAAAGAACTTGGCATCAATTCTTTTGGGGTCAACCTATGTGAGGTGACTTCAACCTTCTGTTTTTTTTCAACTCCCTCGAAGTCTCTATCCTTTCTGAGATTGGCTTCTACTACAAACTCAAGAATTCCAAGGGTTCTTTGCGCGCACTCCTTGTGGCGCTCACGATAACCTCTGGCTATCTGACGTCTTCCTCTTTTGTGCACTCCTTGTAACAAAAATCCTTCAACCCATCGCTTGGGTTGGAGAATTCTAAGACCTCAACTCACCTGCACACACCTTGCAAAACTCTGTGCTATACTTGCACTTCTGCTGGTATGAGAACAACGATATCTCTCTTGAGCTTGTCTGAGGTAAAATTTAGAACCTGTCAATGCACCCTTTGCGGACTTTCACTGCACTCCTTGCAGGAATTCTCAGGACGAGAAACAATTGAAACTCATTCTCTCCCTCTCGAAGACTTCATACATTTAAAATGAAATCATACATACACACAACATTGAAACAAATGCATAACAAAACATATAAGAAAACTGTAAGCATACCATTAAGAGATGCAAATAGTAATCACCACAACACCATGAACTGAATTAAAGCCTTCTCATATTAATTCCAGTGCTTCTATACATGGGTTAAATAGCAACAAATATATGCTTATACAACCTTCTGTTCTTCCCTTTCTCTCCTATTCTCTTTCTCTACAACTCTCTAATTATTACAATGAGAATAATATTACAATACAATCCAAGTGAGGGAGATTTCTAGAGTTTTCCCTCCTACAGCTCTAACTATCAAATCGAAAATAAATTCTACAACTACTTTACATTTATTAGAATAAATGCCTCCAACAAACAGATGAGAGAAACCGCTCAAGATCTGTATTGCAACTCAAAACATAAATGCGAATGCATCCTTTCAAGACATTTCATTAATGTTTTATCCTTTCAAATTCAAAATGCTTTCAAAATGTGCGCTGGTGCATATCCAACTGGCCTTCGCTTTTGCATGTGCTTTCTTTGCCTACGATGTTCCTGCATCACCTTTTCAATAATATACATTAGTAGAGGATTGAATTGCCTAATTTTCTTCCCGAATGACTTTAAGCTTGCCTTCGGATGGATCTTGTGTTGAAAGATGTTAGTGTCAAAGGTCTTCAAGTCCTCATAATACCATGCAAAAATATCAACAAAATTTTTCATGAGGTTGAAATACCTGTTTCTTTTCTCCTTTGACAGTGCCTTGGATATTTTAAGTACTTTGGGATTTGTAGTTGTCCCAATATTGCATTCCATTACTTCTTGTTCCTGATTTTTCATGGTAGCTTTCCTGGAGACATCATTGTTGTCAAACAACCTCTCCAGTGGTACGAAGCCTCTTGGGATATGATTTTTCTTGATTTATACAATTTTTTGGCCAACCACCTTGTTCATAAAATGAGATGCTTGTTGATTTTATGTTTCATCTTCCTCATTCTCTTTATCAATGGAGATATTTGAGAATTCTTCAATGGTTTGCAGGAACCTTTTGAGCTCCAATTCATCACTAAATACTTGCCAATGCTTGACATTGTCTGGTATGGCTATCTTGTGCCTAACCTCCACTTCATATTTGACATTTGGACCAATAGGAGGTTTAAAGGTGCTAGCAGCCAGGGATAAAGAATATTCTCTYTGATTAGCCTCTCTAGGAACGAAGGAAATATTAAATGCTAGAAAGATGTTGTCCACTAATTCCCATACCYCATTTATGTACTGTTTCATCCTTTGTTTCTTTGCTTGATAAATGTCTTTGACTTGGTTGATAATCAACTCAGAATCACCAAAGACTACCAATCTATCAATGACCATGTCTTTAGCATCCCTCAATCCCAGTACCAAGGCCTCATATTCTTCTATGTTGTTAGTTGTTTCAAATTCCATCTTGTATGAGAGTGTAATCACCTCTTTTGAAGGATAAATGAGGACTATACTAGTGCCAAAACCCTCCTTTGAAGATGATCCATCAAAATACATCTTCCATACTTCATTCCCTTGATCTTTCAGTGGCTGATTTATGCATTTGCTGACTAATATTTCCGGGGCATCATCATTTATATGGAAAATAGATGACCCAATTTAATCCTCAACAACATAAATTGGATGATTACCTAGATTATGATGATCACTAACAATATATTCCAATATGACCTCTCTGTATAACCTCCTGTGTTCCCCTCCAAAGATAGGAATGGTTGCATATGTAATATCCATCTGTAGGGATCCTCCAACTTTATTGGCCCATGTCCTAGACAAAAGCATACCAAACTTGGGGGGTATGCCAGCTACAACAATATCCATCACTACACTTTTCATGGGCAGCTGAGACAAAGAAATCACCAGATCTTTAATTAATCCCAAGCATTTTACCTTTTTAGAATCAAAGGAGTAAAGATCCTGGTATGGCTTAGTGATCTCTAGTCCTAGCTCTTCCATTACAAATTTATGCATGCCATTATGATAGGCACCTGATTCCATCAAGAAATTATGCAATATTTTTTCATGGACATTCAAGGATATGTAAAAAGGTGGAGAAGTGTTAGACCCATCTTCAATGTGTGGGCCAATAGTAATGGCAGGGTTTTCATCCTACAATATGATTACATTAGATGTCATAGAAAAATAATGTGGCTTCAAAACCTTCATAATAGAGTTCTTGAATGACTCATTTTTCAACAATTCTTTTAAAGGTACATGGATCTTTATTTTTCTTAGCTCATGCTCTATGCTAAAAGAGATTGGATGTTTGTCTGCTTCTTTTATTTCAGGGGTAGCAAGCTTAGATGACAAAGTTTGATTAATTTTTTTTATGTATCCTTTCTTGGGCCTTATTTGGGAGGAAGGTCTGACTTTTTGTTATGAGCAGGGGCATTTTATTTGGGACCTCTTGGTCTAGGACTCAATTCATACTTCTTTTCGGATTGACTTTGAAATATTTCCTCTTCCTTTGGATCATCATCAAATTGACTTGACAAATGTGATATCTCATAGTCCTGCTGTGTTAGGTGACTAGGATCAATCTCATTAAATAGTACAACATAATCATCTTAAACATCACTCTCTACATGCATATCTTCAATCTCATTGTTCTGGAAAGGAGGTACAACTCTTTGATCCTCAAAATTTCTCCTCTCTCTCTGCATGATTTGAGGAGCATTATTCAACCTTCTAAATTGATTTGTGTTTATGTTCCCAACATCCTGATATGGCCTATTTGGCTTCTTTCTTTCCCATTTCATCTTAGCTATCTCTGAAGTTAGGGATTTCAAGTTCCTGTTCATATCCTCTAACTTTGGGTCTGATTCTGCTGGGTTGGAAGAAGAAGGAAACTCTCCCCTTTGCTTCTTTTTATCCCTATTTGATTTTTTCTTTAATTTTTCTGACGCTAGGGTGTTAGACTCAACCTCAATAGCTTCTTATTGCATGGAAAACAAAGTGGTGGACCTTGTCTCCCTCAAAATAAGAGAGAATTCAACATCAAAGGAATTTGCAAATGTGATCTTGGATGAGGCTTCAATTGGATTAATCTCATGAGGAATCTTGTTATAAATTTTATTGAACCTCTTGGTGAAATCTGATACATACTCCCCACTCTTTCTTCTTAAAGCCCCAAATTCAGTTATGTAATACAAATAGTCTCTCCTATCCCCCCATTTTTTTAGAAAATCCTCATCTAATGCCTCAATACCTGTAATAGAAGCTAAGGTTAGGAAACATAACCACTTCCTTATCTCCATCCATACTTTTCAAAACCAACCTCATCCATACATCTGCATGTTCAATGTTAAAGTTATCTACAAAACTATAAAATTCCACAAAATGTTCCTCAGCAGTTACTTACCCCTTGTCATTGTATCTTGGCAGATACTTCATGTAGTCACCTATGGGGAAGGAATTTAAGTTCTGGGGCATCACCAAAGGTGAATACCTGGCTGTAATGATGGCTTCTGTCCTATTGACAACCATTTTTGGGACAACTGGAATCTAAGGCTGAGGAGGAGTTGTGGGTGTGGTTGATGGAGGAGATGATGAAGCATAATTTGAGACAAGGGATCTTTGAGGACTAATGAATAAGGAGTTTTGAAAAATGACAACCTCAGGCTGCTTATGGTTGTGGATAGAGGAAAAATTTTCAACAATGGCCTTGCCTTTGGATGGAAATGGGTATCTCTGAGCAATGATAGTCTTCCTTAATTTTATTTCTGAATCAGGGTTGGCTGTGTAACCATCAATATCAATGTTGAATTTGGGAGTTTTGGCAGGCTCAAGATTTGATTTCCCGGATCCTTTCCTAGGATCCAAAATTCCTTAATAGGTTTGCATTCAGTTGAGTCTCTAGGTGAAAGATGGAAGTCACATTTGTGCCTGATCTTTGTTTACCATCAAAGATCATATCTGATTGTTTCCATTCTCCCAGGGAAAGATACTTTGTTACTCTATTCCTTGGAAACAATGCCAGAAGATGTTGGTCCTAAAGTCTACACCTGACTGCTAAAGGGCAGAGCTAGGCCACCTCAAGTTTTGGAAGGGTTTTTTTTGATAAGTTAGGTTTGTTGGTTAACTATTGGATAGGTCTTTCAAGGCTAGAAACCTGGTTGGACTAGCCAAAAAATATGATTGCAGGTTCCCCTTAGCTAATGGTATGCATTTTGATAAACATGTAAGGATATGTAAATATAAACAAAGGAAACACAACAAGCAATACAATGAGTTACCTGTTGTGTGATATTTTATACTTAAAATAATATTTCAAGACCTAAAACACATATCCAGATACAAATAATCCAACATGTTGAAAAATAAATGTTCCTTTTACTAAAACAATAGATGATTAACATGTTGCATAATAGTAAAAAGATTAGTTAAAACAATAGCTGAAAGGAAAAAGGAAATWCACATTRCACACATTCCAAATTTGCATCCAAGATAAGATTGAGAACACATAAATACTTGAGAAAGATAGCACAAATTTTCATCAAGATATATATATTCACCAGGTAGAGAGCTTTACAATCATAAGTTTCAGGTCCAACCAAATTATGATGCTTGAATCTTTCACTAAAAACTGAACCCCTCTTCATTACAAAATATGTCTATTTATCATTGTTGTAGGGGGTTTCGACCATCTTGGAAACAAAAKTTTAATTCTGCATAACAACCTGAAAACATCTCTTTGACTCGAGTGTATTCAATTGGGAATATAATCATGACATACTTTAAACTTAACCTCAACAAAAAATGTGGTTCATATCAAACAAAAATTACTACTTATTATACTTGATAGTATTKTCTCGATCTTAGAACAAATAGACTTCTAAAGTGAAAACTATAACTACTGTTTGTGCTGGAGTAAAACAATTCTTAACAAAAACTTTAACAATTGTCACTGGGAAGAATTGTGCATGAATACCCACGTGCACTCTAGCTAGAGACTAAACTGGGAGATAGATTGATTCGCTAGAATTATCCTCATACCCCTTCTGATTTAACAACAACAATCTTCTTCAGAGTATCTCCTTCAAGAAAAAACCAGTTTTCTGATGCTTCCTATATAGCTTCTGGTACTTCTTTTGTAAATTAGAATGTTGCTTTTCTAGATATTGGTTTTGCTGCTGCAAAGTCTAAATTTGTTGTTTCAATATTTGCACCTGGTGGCTGTCATTTACACCTTTATCATCTTCCACCTTTGGCTTAATTAAAATCTACTTCTTACCTCTATCTTTTAGCCCCTGCTCTTCATCTATGGAAGATTTATTGTGATCAACTGACAATTTAGTTTTTCTAGACCTCAGTTCATACATGTGTATTACCTCAGACCCTCTTCCATGTGTTTCCTTCATAGACCCCTGCATTTATGATATATTGACTTTGATCTCTAGTTTGGTGTCATCTGAAAGTTGCTTGGAGGGTAACCTTGTATTTGGGGAAATTCCATTATAGTCCTGCTTGGGATCAGGGCCAAAGTCCCCTGCATTTTGTTGTAAACTTGAATCTGCAGGGTATTTTGTTTTGATAGTTGCAAATTGTACCCCCGAAGTTTCACCCTTACTAAATTTCAACTTTTCTTTATCCTAAGTCATTTTCTTCAATGTATGGACTTCCATCTCTTACATATTAGCAAATCCAAACCTGTCCTCATCTTCAATTATAATTGGTTGGGGGTATTTCATGGATGGGTTAAAAAGTTCCTTAGAATTCAGTCTTAACTGATTAGTAATCCTGGTTTTTCTATTGGGCTTACTGGGCATTTCAGTGCATTGGTTCCCTTTCCTCTTTCTGTTTTGCTTAACTTCAGGGGACATTTAATCAAGGTTTCCATAGGGAAAAAATATGCATTAACAATTTCTGGACCGCGTTGTTTAGTTTTCATTTGTCCCCTCATTTTTATCTTGGTCATTTTACCCTGCTGCATGGTGGGAGTCACAAGCTCATCTTCAGAGTGGATGGGTGATAATGGGCCTTGTGGAGTATCCTGTGCCTCTTATTGCTTGCTAGAAATTTTTCTACCTTCATTTCCTCTTCATTTTGTAGTGGATGATCTCAACTTCATTTGAGGGGTTTCCTCCTTCACTGGGGTGGTTGATTTGTTTCTTCTGGATTGGGTACCCTTCGTTTTGGAGGCAATTTTATTGTTTTATTTTTGCTGGGTTCCCTTTGATGAGCCACTAGGTTCAAGGGAAACCCTCCCTTCTAGATTATCTTCGTCCTTTTCTTCTTCATACTGTGGATCAGGTTGTTGTTCCTATTTCTGTAAACCTACAGATTGTAAAAATTAGTCCCAGGGCATCTCAATTTCACTTAAAGTGAAGAGGACCAGAAGTTTTATCAAACCCTGATGATACAAGATCCTATGGGCAGACTTGGGGTGGATGTAAACCCTTTTGACCATTTTAGTTAAACTCTTGAGTAAATAAAAGGGAAAGTTTAATTACTTATCCCCGTGCAACAATGCCTCTCACTCAATAGTGGCTACAAAACCCATTAAAATGTTGACAACAATGCTTAACAAGGTTTAGGCATAGAACACAATCCTCTCACTCTCATCATTACTTTCAAGAGTGGCTGATTACAACTTTTTACATCATTAACATTAAGGTGAATACCCCCAAATTTGCACTAGTGGTAACTTTATGGTTTTTAAAACCCCCATTACAAACATGTGCAACATAATAAATAAGGAAAATGCCAACATCATCACACTCATCTCTCAATTCTAAGACTTTTGGATATAAACATGACTACTTTTTGTCAAAGTGTCAAAATGGCCTCTTACTGCACCGTTTCAGGTTGTGTGCAAGGCTCAAAAAATAGATTTATTGCAATAATTCAGATCTTTCTGAGTTGCTGCAACACTCAAAGATCACCATAATCTACAACATGCATTCACCCTTTTGCAATTTCCAAAAAGAGGAAAAAATCATAAATGAATGAAACTTACATTGGGTTTTGTGCTAAGGCGCTCAACTGAATCCTCAAATCTTAGCAAACATAGCACCAAAAAGTTCGTCTCATCATTCTGCAACTTTTGACTATAAACTCGACCCTGTTTTGAAAGGTGCAACTATGCCTCAAAATGTGCCAAAGCATTAATGACAAAAGTGGGATTCAACCATGAGCCCTCAGATCTTCTTCTCAGATCCCAATTTTCACTACACTAGTGGATTCATGATGAGAAATGTGAAAAATTACTTTAATTTCATCAAATTCTATCACTGCCACTTCCAGGCCCCTCCTGGGATTTTTCCCTTGAAATTCATGCTCCATGAGGATCATACCATTGCATTAAATGTCTGCACAGTCTAAAAAAACATGGCATAATGGACCCACGACCGTACCTCTCATCTATTGGAAAATTTTAGGGTTTAAATTAAAAATCTCGGTCGGATTTACCAACAGGGTCATTGGCCTGTTGGTTGGCAGAGGTAAGTTTAACACATTGGTTAGGGGGAGGTCTAGGGGTCGAACCCTGCGGACCCCCCTTTTAGCTGTTTGTTGTAATATATATGTATATATAACATATCCAAGATCCATGCCCAACTGTCCGACCATTTAATAGTCCCAACATATTTAACCCCACCATTAATTCCAAAATTTATTGTTGGTTTGTTGGTCGCCGACTAGTCCGGTGGTCATTTTAATTTTTTTTGAATTTTTTGACCCTAGCCCTCATCGAACAAATTCGGGTTACCATGTGGCAGCCTGTGTTTGGCCCATGTGGTGCCCAATCGCTTGCACTGTTAGCACTACATCACCTTCCATACTTCCCAATCATCAATCTAGTCAGCCACACATCAACGCCTGCATTAACGCCATACAACCCAGTCAATCGACATGTCAACACCGTACAACCTAGTCAGTCGACATGTCAGTTCCTAGTCATCTTTCGTATTTCCATTTCATCCATATGAGGGATACATGGCACAATTTTACTTGTCCATTTAGACACTTGAAAAGGGAAAATCCACTTGACACGTGGAAACCTCTCATGCTGCCACATCATCCACCATACTTCCCAGTCAAGGAACTAGTTAGTGACACATCATCTTTGTTGTATTTCCGAGTTAGTCGACATCTCACCCACTACATCAGCACCATACTGTATCAACATTCCATACTTTCCAGTCACACTGCATGCCATCATCATACCTCCACCTCAAATTGATGTCATCATCATCGTACTTCCCATTCAACCGACACGCCACCTGCTGTGTCAACATAGTACTTCCACATCAACATTCTGTATGGTCTAGTCACTCTACTGATGTCATCACCGTATATCCATGTCAATCAACACATAAGTATTTGTACTTCCACATGGCATCCATACTGTGACACGTGGCACTTTCCTACTCATCCAACTGTACCCCAAAAATGCCAAAAATGCATGACATGTGTGTTATTGGATTAATCGATAAATGTAGACATAAACAGATCTCCCTAGATCCACCCAGAACTCGAACAAAACAAAACATAATATTAGACTTTCCCTAGGCTCTAACTATTGAGTTTACTAGTTAACAAGAGATAAACAACATACCTTTTAAATGTCATTTCCTCTTGCCATTGCTATCCTAGCTCTGTTCCAATGCTCCAACGATATTGAACTTGCAAGGGAACACAAGCCAACCAAAGTGAAAGAAATACAATATACTCAACAAGAACCTATGTATGTGATCAAGGAATCATACAATAAAACAAGATTAGTTTTATGGGAAAGAAACATACCACTGTATTATAATAAGTAGAAAGTGGAGATTACAACCAAATCCTTGATGTCGCAATGCTCTAAAAATGAAGAAGATTTATATTCTTGAAATTCTTTGCAAGATTTAATTTATGTGTTAAAATGAAAATGGATCAATTTTGCAACACAACTTTTATAGAAATTACTCATTCAAGATGCATATAAATAGCAGCAATAAACAATGAACAGAAAACACATAACACAACAAATGATAAAGGAGTTCACCCCTCTCTTGGGCTACATCTCCTGGTCCATCTTCCAATGGATCTTTTGTATTATTTGCTCAAAGTGCTCAAATATGTGATTTACAATGCTCAAAATGCCAAATAGATGGATCCAATGGCTTCAGAACGTCCAGAAACCCCTAGCTGGGCTTTTTCGGCACCTAGTTTGGCCAAAAATTGAAGAAGATAGGCTTCTTGGAAGTTCCCCTTCAAACTTGTTGTCTCTGGATCAACAAAATGCACCCCTTCTTGCCTCAACCTAGCCCCCAAATGCATTTATGTGGAAAAAACCAACACCGGGTGCAACCGCACAAACTGTGCAAACTGTAGGACGGTTATGGGCGCACCTAGCCCCTAACCTCCAAGGCTGTGGTCATGTGGCCCATGTGACCACACACAAACGCAAAACGGGCTCCGTCCCAAAGGCGAATAGATAATGGACAAGTGACGGTCGTTTAAACCAAAATCCAAATCCAAATCTGTGTGCACACTCCAACAGTGTAACAAAGGGTCATATGTTATTGTATATACGACCGGGGGCTGGGGCTAAGCCCCAAACCAGACCCCCGTGCCAACCATACATCAACTCAAACTTAAATAATTTCAAAACCATTACATAGTAAGAAATATTATGGTGGCGCATTAGCAGCGCGGACTTTGCAAAGGCTTTGCATGTGGGTGGAGGTCACGGGGTCGAATCCGGTGGACTCCAAATAAATTTTATACAACCAACCAATAATAGGGTGCCACGTGGCACCAAACCATTGGATAGAATATGCCACGTGTCAGCAGACTATTCATCCACATCTACCAACCAATGAATGCCACATGTCGTATGGTCCTACCAATTCAGCTCTACCACGTGTCGTATGGACATGCCACGTCAGCATCTGTATGGATTGTACAATGAGCATCCCTTTTTTTTGCCTATTTGACGTTTTGAACAGAACGCGATATCTCTCTCATTCGACATCCGTTTGAAACCAAACGAGTTGTGTTGGGTTTGTGACGATGAGGCCTACACTCCTGTTTGATTTGAAGCGATTCCAAGCACTTTGAATTTTGAGCAAAATTTGATCCTCTGGATCACACCTCCCCATTGGAAAGCTTTTGGACCTCCAAAAGACTATTTTTAGTCTATCTGAAGATGAGGGTATAGTTCCCTCACCTTTCCAACCTCAATCCACTTTGATTTTCTTGGATTTGTACCTTTAAGACCAACTCAAAGATATTCCACATTTCCTCGTTTTGAAGTTCTCATTCTCCTGTCAAGGATTGTGTCTTCATGCAGTTCTGTAAGATATTCCATGTAAACATCATCTATAGAATGAATCTGAACATGCTCTCCTTGATCATCAATCAAAGGAAGCTCATACAATTTCAAATTCTCAACATTAACAACTGCATACATTTGCATATAAGGAGGCAAATCTAAACAGAAGGCATTGTTACCAACCTTGTCAAGAATCTTGAAAGGACCATATCGAATTGGTTTTAGTTTTTTACCTTCTCCTTTAAGCCTCTCCTTACTAATGTAAATCCAAACTTCATCTCCAACTTGGAAACTGTGATCAACACGATGCTTGTCATGTCTTGTCTTGTACTTGGATTGACTCTTTTCCAACTGCTCTTGTACCATTTGATGTATCGACTGAATTTGTTCAATGAAATTTTCTACCCTATCAATGTCATATTGACCATCAATAGCAATATCCTTCCCAAAGATAAAATCTAAAGAGATTTGGTCAAATAGCCAAAACATGCTTCAAATGGCGACGTTTGAGTTGAAGAGTGCTTAGCTCGATTGTAAGCATGCTGAATGTAGTGTAAATGCTCATCCCGGAATTTAGGATGCTTACTGCAATAACCACGAAGAAGATGCACCACTGTTCTATTTACCACTTCTGTCTGACCATCAGTTTGTGGATGAAAAGCTATGCTCTTTTTCAGTTTGGTGTCCATGAGTGCCCATAAGATCGACCAAAAACTTTCAATAAATCGAGAATCCCAATCAGAAATAATGGATTTAGGTAATCCAAAATGTACCCAAAAATTTTGAAAGAACATTTGTGCCGTTTGCTCAGCTGTAACCTGCTTCTTACAAGGCATCAAAATACACATTTTTCTAAATCGATTAACCACAACATAAAGATAATCATGATTTCATTTAGACATAGGTAGACCTCCTACAAAGTCCATAGAAATACTTTCCCAAGGACGAGAAGGAACCAGAAGTGGAGTATACAAACCCAACTTTCGATTGCTAGGTTTGCTTGTGGCACATAACAAACATCCTCGAACATATCTTGAAACACTTTCATTCAGTTTAGGCCAATAGCAGTACCTTTGCAAATTAGCCACTGTCTTGCCTACACTAAAGTGACCAACAATAAGAGAAGAATGGGCTTCTCTTATTATGTTGATTCTTTTACCCTGTGGAATACATAGCTTGCCAAGATGATACAAAAGATTATCATGCACATGGTAACCCAATTCCTCAACATGGTTAGAATGACACAAAGTCTCATATACTTCTTTAAAATTAGTATCTAAAGCATATTGCTCAACATAACTCTCATGCATGATAGGACTATGCTTAAGAATAACTGAAGCACTAATAATAGGCCTTGAAAGCATATCAACAACTTTGTTATAAATGCTCTTCTTATACCTGATGACCAAGTGGAACTGTTGTAGAAAACCCATCCATTTGAAGTGCCTAGCTTGTTGTAGCTTTGTTTGTGATTGTAAGTATTGCAGTGGTTGATGATCTATGTGGACAATGGTTTCTTTCCCCAACAAATAATGTTTCCCATTTTTCACACTTTGCACCAATGCATACAACTCCTTATCATAAGTAGGATAGTTAACCATGGCACCATTAAAAGTTTTAGAATGAAAACAAATGGGCTTACCATGTTGTAGCAAGACTGCTCCCATTACATAATTGCTTGCATCTGTTTGGATTTCAANTTTTTAAAATCAGTATCCAAAGCATATTGCTCAACATAACTTTCATGCATGATAGGATTATGCTTAAGAATAATTGAAGCACTAATAATAGGCCTTGAAAGCATATCAACGACTTTGTTATAAATTCCCTTCTTATACCTAATGACCAAGTGGAACTGTTGAAGAAAACCCATCCATCTGAAGTGTCTAGCTTGCTGTAGCTTTGTTTGTGATTGTAAGTATTGCAGTGGTTGATGATCGGTGTGAGCAATGGTTTCTTTCCCCAACAAATAATGTTTCCATTTTTTCACACTTTGTACCAATGCATACAATTCCTTATCATAAGTAGGATAGTTAATCACGGCACCATTAAAAGTCTCAGAATGAAAATAAATGGGCTTACCATGCTGTAGCAAAACTGCTCCCATTGCATAATTGCTTGCATCTGTTTGGATTTCAAAAGGTTGTCTTAAATTTGGAAGTGCAAGAACTGGTGCTGAATTGATCTTCTCTTTCAAAGTATCAAAAGCCTTCTATTGCTTGCCTCCCCATTGA
>JASDQU010687957.1:5589-15840 GCA_032191745.1 Picea mariana
GTATAGCTTCAGTTGGCTCCCATTGATCATTCCTCTCAGGTCTACACCTGCTAAATCTCTTAACTGTACATCTCCTCCGTCTATTATAGATTTTACCTCTTATGGTCCTAACCAATGCATTCTAAGCTTCCTTGGGTGCTAAAATGACTTGTTGTCGTAGAGAAATACTAGATCTCCTTCCTTAAACATTTTCTTCTTGATGTGTCGGTCGTGCCAAGCTTTGTCTCTGGATTTCTGCACTTGTTGATGGAATCCTGCCAAGATTCGGTCTTCCTCCATTTATAATAACCGATTCATTATTTCCTGTACTGTGCCCCGTTCTGTCATTTGTGTGATAGCTGCTACAAGTAAGTTGGGTACTAAAAATTCTAATGGCACTATTACTTCTTGGCCATAGACTAGTTTGAATGGTGTGTGCCCTGTCAACATTTTGCATGTAGTCCTATACACCCATAATATTGTTGGTACTTTGAGGTCCTAGTCGACTCTGTTGACGTTATAGATCTTTGTTAGTGCATTCTTGAGAATTTTGTTGAAGGCTTCTACTGTGCCATTTGTTTGTGGGTGATATGGTGTGCTCTTCTAGTGATGAAATTCAAACTCTTCGAGCATCACACAGATGGTGTTATTTATGAAGTGCGTGCCTTGGTTGCTCATCAAAAATCTTGGGCACCCAAATCTAGTGATGACTTGTTTAAACAAGAAGTGTGTGGCTGTCTCTACGCTGTAGTCTTTTACTGGTGTGGCTTCCGTCCATCTTGTTAGGTATTCCGTAGCGGTGATGATGTATCTTTCCCCTGTCCTTTTGGTTGTTGGGTTAATGGGTCCCACAAATTCTATTGCCCATTTATCAAATGCATGTAATGTTACTTATGGTCATAGTGACATCTCATCCCTTCTGTTGGGTTTGTATACCCTTTGGCAGACATCGCATCTATGACAGTATTCTTTCGAGTCCATGTGAATTGTTGGCCACCATAGTCCTGGGGGTAGTACCTTCTGCGCCTTAGTTTTTCCTGCATAATGCCCTCATGTGATTCCCTCATGGGCTTATGCTAAAATACTTGGTCATTCGTGCTCTAATACGTACCTTCGCAAGATGTTGTCTGCGCCCATTTTGTATAGGTTTCCTACGATCAGTTGATAGTCGGTTGTGCGGACTACCATGTTCTTATTCTACGTGGTGGTATATTCTTGTGGCGCAATACCTGTGCTTAAGTACTGGATGATCTATGCGAAGTAATCATCAGCAATCTGTACTGAGAATAATTGTGCATCCAGAAAGGTGTCTTCTAGATTCGTAGGTTCTTCTCCATTTGTGACCCTTGATAGGTGATCAGGTACTACATTCAATTTTCCTGGTTTAACTATTACTTCAAAATCAAATTCTTGAAATAGCAGTAACCATCGACAGATTATCCCCCCCAACACTGGCTTGTTGACTAGGTATTTTAGAGATTAGTGATCTGTAAACATTTCAAAGTGTTTCCCCAATAGGTAATGTCTGAACTTCTACAGTGCATAGACCATGGCTAGGTCTTCTCTTTCTATCATGTTATAATTTTGTTCTAAATTTGATAGTTTTCTGCTTGTGAATGATATCGGATGATCCAAGTCTCCCGCTCCTCGTTGTGATAAGATAGCTCCAAGTGTTATCAATGATGCATCTACATGCACATGGAATGTCTTTTCCCAGTCTAGAAATACTAATATCAGTGCAATAACCATCTTTTCCTTTAGGGTATCCAAACCATGTTGACACTCGTTGTTCCATTGGTATTTGGTATCCTCCCTTAACAATCTTTCCATTGGTGTTGTGATCTGTGCATATCCTTTGATGAACTTCCTGTAGTATCCGGTGTGCCCTAAAGTTTCTCTTAGTTGTCAGACTATTTTTGGTGTTGGTAAGTTAACAATGACGACGATCTTGGTTGGATCCACAAACAAGCCTTGTTTGCATAATATGTGGCCCAATAGTATCCCAAACGGTGTTCCAAATATGCATTTCTTGATATTCAGTGATATCTGGCATTGTCTGCATCGTTTTAACATTAGTCGTAAAACTTCAACATGGTTTTTCAATAGACTGTAATCTATCCAATCATCCAGGTATACTTTGAGGAACTAATGGATGAATTCCTTAAATGTTGCGATGACTACTCTGGAGAATATTGCGGGTGAATTCTTCAGTCCGAACGACATGACTGTGTACTGATAAGATCCCCATTCTGTTGCAAACGTGGTCTTGTGTCAGTCCTCCTGTGCTATCTTAATCTAATGGTAGCCTAAGAATCCATCAGTGAATGAGTAGGCTTCATGTCCCCCCACATTCTCTAATACTTCATCCATGAATAGTGTAGGGAATGGGGTCATGTAGGCATGCGTCGTTCAACTTCCTCAAGTTGACTCATATCCTAATCCCTCTTCCTTGTTTCTTTTCATGTACTACCATCAGGCTTATCCATTATGATTCCTCAACTGGTTCGATGATGACAGCTTCGAGCATCCGATTGATCTCATCTTTCACTTTATGTTTATATATGGGGTTCAGTCTATAGGGTCGTTGTCTTATAGGTCTCGCTTCAGGTTTGAGTGGTATCTTCATCTCTCCTAGTTCTCCTGCTATACCCTTCATCTCTGTAAATGTTGTGGGAAAAAGGTCACTATACTCGTGCAATAATTCTATGATGCTTTCTACTGATTGATCATCCCAGTAGTCTCTAGTGTTGGCCATTTTGGGTTGCTCAGTTGTCCCGATGTTAACTTTCTTTACCTTGATTGGCATGGCAATGACTTCTGATTTTATGGGTGGTACTTCTACATCTCTTTTTCCTTCTGATTCTTCAATCTGAATATCGTATGGGTCATCTTCATCTGGTTCTTGCTCCTGTACATGATAACATGAAAGTAGTTCCTTGACTGTCTGTTTATTCCATTGTTTCTCTTCTGTGATAAATTCTATTTCTGGTTCTTTGATGAATATTACTCCTCTGATTCATTTGAGATCTGCGTCTATGTTGGGGTTCTCATGCTCGAATGAGAAAGTGATGGTGAAGTTTTGTTGCAACGTCCTCCATGTTGTAGTTCCTTTGTACAATTCTTGGTCTATGTACCAGTTTGTTGGTATGCCCTCTAAAGTATGTATGAAGTGATGAGGCCGTTCCTTTGGTGGTGTCATTTTCCACAGTGTTTTTCACTTCGCCAAGTGTTCCATTGGTGCCTCTTGTCCTTGGTATTGTTTTTGTTTGTTGTATTCATGTTCTGTGCCGAAATTTATGCATAGTAGTTGCTTATATTGATACCAGTCTATAATGGTCTCTTTATGTGTGCCCCACCATCTTGCGGGTGTGGCCTTGAGTGCTAAGTCAAGTGTTGGCAGTCGTTGGTTTTCTAATACTTCATATTCATATTGTGTCAATAATGTTTCCAAATCATTTAGTCCATGTAAACTGGGTGGATCTCTTATTTTTGTGCCTACCCATCTTACTACACGGTCTATTCTTGCACATCTTCATGTGGATACTTCATGTAGTCTTTGCTGCCAATTTTCTAACCCGATGTTTGAGTCGGTTGCACATGAAGTAATGCTCTGCCAACTGAGTACTATGTCTGCAGATGGGTTTATGTAATCCTCATTGTGTGCATTTGTTCTGTACATCTGGCCGATCTCCTCCAAGTCTAGGCAAGTGGGTTCTATGAACCTCTCCCCTTTCGATGGATCTAGTGGTGCTATGACCCTGTATTCTCCAGATTCAAATGTCATTTTCCTGGTTTTCAAATTGATTATGGTCTGGTTGTCAAACGTCCAATCCAGACCAAGTAGTGTTGGGTAAGGTGTTCTGTCGTCCACTATTTCAATGACTTCAAATTATGCTTTAGTGCACACTCCATCGAGATCTACTGTCACTCCTTTCAATCTACCTATTGGTAGGACTCTATGTTGGTTTGCTAGTTTTAATTAGACATTTGAATATCCCAGTGTTGGCTCTCCCATACATTGCCAAGTCTTCTTCGGTAGCACATTCACTTCAGATCCTAGGTCTAGTATAATGTATCCCATATTGAAATCCCCAATGTTATCATTTAGTCTAAATTCCCTACTTTCTTCTTCTGGTGTGTAGGTGATTGACAGTTTTTGGTTCTATCTTCTTTTTCGTCTCGCTGCTACATTTCTCTAGTATGTTTTGCAATATTTGCACAGATGAAGGATCACTTAATACTTTTACGCATGATTGCAAAAAGCCTTTGATTGCACTTACTTGTCCCTTGGGTTACATTCCATTGGTATGATCCAATGATGGCGGCATCTCATATTCTGGGGCTTCCTTGAATGGTTGCGTAGTTGAAGTCGACATTGTGTTCTCCTTCTAAAATTCTTGTCTTCCTTCCTTAAAAGTCTCCTTTTCTTTTAGTGCCTCGAACTGCTTTCTTGGTTCAGTGTTCTTCTTTATCCATTGGTTCTGTGTTGGTTTTTTTCAAACGGTGTCACTTGATGTTTTTGTTCCTCCACAAGTGACTATATTAATGTTTCTTCCATCATCCATGGCTTCGGCTGAAATCCACAGACATTCTGATTGTTCTGGTTCCTCTTTTCCTAGATCTTTACTAGTAGTGTCGGACAGTCCTTTGTGTTGTGGTCCGATGCGCGACAATACATCAAGTTGCGGGTGGGAGTGGAAATTCATGTGCATAATGTCCTGGTTGCTAACATTTGTGACATGTGACTGGTCCTCTACCATGTCTGAAACCTCCTATGGATCATCCTCCTCCTTGGTAGCTTGCTCGATCACCTCTCAGTGTGTTATACTATGGTGCCTGATTATACTACATGGTATTGTACTGGGGTTGTGCCATGTTATACTGCGGTTGCACGTTATTGTATGGTTGTTGTGCAGTATTATACTTTTGTTGTGCAGTGTTGTATGGAGTTGGGGTTTGATTGAACTATGGCATTGCTTGCCCAATCATCATTTTGGCCTATACCCTGTATGCATATGATGTTCTTTCTCGCATCAAATCCATAGTTCTTCAATCTTTGTCGTTGTGGCCTACTGACTTACAAAAGGTGCACTATGAATTCTTCGGAACTATCTAGTATTTCTGCATCATTGTATAGTGATAAGGGTCGTGACCTGGTTTCTTGCATATTTCGCACCATAACCCTCCCTGTGGTAGCAGATTTGGCATACCTGTTGCCATATACTGCGTGAATGTTGGGAATTCATTCTTGTGGTGTCATTTTTTCCTACATGTCGTGCACCTAACGCCTTCTCATTTGTCCTTGTTCTTATTTTGGTTCAATTGAAATGTTAGATTCTTCAAATCCTCCTTCAATTCCTCAATAGCTGGGTTCATCTGCTGGTACTGGTTCTCTTCCAATTGTAAGGTTTCCTGTAGAGCCTCTTCCTGTGTTTGAAATTTTTGTTGTCGTAAGGGATATTTTAAGTGTGGGATTAGTGAGTTGACAAATAAGTGTCGATGTTGCATCTCGGTCATAATGTATTTTATTTTTCCTTTTAGTCGCTTGAACCTTTGGTCAATCTCCCATACCTACTCTCTTGGTTTCTGTCTTATTTTGATCATCTTGTTCATGTACTGATCCTCTGAGCTTGGCTTCTTGAACTAATTAATCAATAATTTATTAATGTATGTCAGTGTCCTTGTCATCCCAGGGGCATTGTTCGTGTCTAGACTCATTTACCAGTCTAGTGCGTGGTCTCTTAGCGTAATCGCTAGCTGCTCGAGTTTGGTATCTTCATCAGTGATTTTTTTTGCCTCCCAGATATTTGCACAAATGAATAAATGCTTCTCAGGGTCTTATGTTGCTTCTCCTTGAAATTTTGGTAATCTCATAGTGGGATCCTGTCCTGCCATTTTGAATATTGAACTACTACCTCCTCCACGTGGTGTAGATAAGTGACCAGTGCTGCCGGAATTGGTTCCTCCATTTTTTGCTCCTAGTGTAGAAGTACTTCTTGCTGTCAGACTTCCTCCGAACTTCAGTTGTCTAAATGATGGTGTTCTCTTTGGTGTATTAGTCGCACATGGGTTCATGGGTTCCACACTGACATTAATATGGATAGTATGGCTACCTTCTCCTCCCATTCTTGGGCCTCTCATCTTCCTCTCGTACATTGCACGTGGGATTTCCTCAATCTCCTCCACAGGCCAAAGATCCTCTACCTCTTCCTCATCGCTCGCTAAGCCTTCCCTCGCAGCTACTGCTCTCTTCTTGGTATTCACCTTATATTGGTAGGGTACTTCACTACGCTTCGTTTCTGATGACGCCAAGATCCACTTGAGCTGGTCGTCATCCATCATGATCGGGTCCAAGGGTTCCTCCTCCTTCTTGCCTATATCCTCACGTCCTTCCATTTATCCTCTCTATGTCAGTGTTTCCCCCCTTCCCCCATGCACGCAGGGAAGTTTAGATGTCTGATTCCATTGTCATTACACCTTTGTTATATAGCAGTATCTTAATAGAAGTATACAGGGACTGAATGTACCTTCCTCGTGGTCCACATAGAAATTCTTGCTCTGTTGCGCTGTATGACTTCACTATGTTGACTACAAATTAAGTGATGAAGCTTGCCACAATACTGTCAAGCCAAAAGTCTACTGTGTGGGTGAATTTGTTGTTCACCTACTATAACTGCTCAATCTGCATTGGGGTCCACTCTAGCTCTCAAAACGGGTTCATCACGTGGTTGTCCTTCAACCTTAGTATCCACTCCTATAGTAGATGTGGAAAATCACAGAAAAAGACTTCATGTAAATCAGTAAATACGCATTTATCCATATATTTGTGAGGTGTGAGTCTAGGGTTTCTATTGTCTTTATGAGAAAACTCTAGCTCTTTGGTTCTCAACCAACCTTCGACTTATGATTTCATGGGGTTCCACGGTATCAACATTCCCTTCTAATGGTTCATTGGTCTTTTTGTTTTGCTCGTTCTTTTCCATGCAATCTATCTCATCTACTCAGTCCTCTCTTGTTCCTTCTAACCCGGCAACGAAACCATTTGTTGGTTTTTAACTGCTGTCTTTTATTGTTTGATTTATTGACCTAGGGTTCATGTCTTTTGGGTTTTCAACAAAGCCTCTAAAACTATCGGCCCTCCTGTTAAACCAGAAGGCAACATAATACATAGAATGTATTGCACAGTCTCACCCAAGATATCTTTAAATGGGTGGTTGTAAGACTCAGGTGTTTACATCCTAGGATTGAGTATGAGATAGGGTTTTGTTAACCAAAGCCATGTGCTACGATTTGTGAATGTAATCTACTTATTCCTCATGGGTGCGTGTTTCAATTTCACAGTTTAATTCTCGAACAGCATAATCGTAATCCATAACAATATATTAACTCATTTATTAAACATAACAATGAATAGTTGAAAGAAAGCAAAGAGATGCATACATTCATCACATTACACAAATATTACCGTGTTTCACCCCCTCCTGGGCTACATCCACAAATATTTTTCTCTTGGCTCTTTTATTATGATAGTTCTGCATCTCCAGCGTCGCGCGCTTACAATCCCCATTGATGGGTAATATATGTACGAGGCGAACTAGATCGCACCAGGCTCCACAGCCTGTGATCTAATCCTCAAATCTTCCTCTCCTCTATTCTTAGCTCAACAGCTTACAAAATTGGTACATGCCCATATTACATAACGCATCAACTCGTATCTAGCTACGATAGAGTATTACAAAAGCTGGACTAATACAAAAGCGAATCCATCTCTGTATGATACCTATGTATCTCTAGTTATATATATCGATCTCTTCATCCATTTACAATGTATTACCAAAACCCTAACCCTACCGACGTTAGGTCTTCCTCCCATGCATGTGTGATGTTCTTTCTCCAGCTATTGTTTTCCTTATGCACGCTTTCTTACATCCGCGCATACTGTGTTACCTTCCAGTTGTTACTTCCATTTCTTCATGCTTTCTTTCTCACGATCATCCTTCTTTCCACTTCATCCTGGTGCCAACACCTATTTTGAAAAACTACTAAGGTCATTACCTATGAGATATGATGCAAAGATTTCTACAATTGAACATAGAACTGATCTAAACACACTCACAGTTCATCAGCTTCATGGAATTTTTACAACTTATGAAATGAGAACAGGGAATGCTAAATCAACAAAATATGAAACAACCTTTAAAGCATCTAAGACAAAGATGGGGTAGGAGAAAAAGACCAACGATAAGTTATCAGATATATTAGATGTAGAAGAGGCCAACTTTATAAAGAAACTCCAGAAAGGATTTGGAAAATATAAAGTTACCTTTCAAATGTTTCAATTGTGGCAGAATTGGACACTTTTCTAACAAATTTCCCTATCCCATACAGAAGGAAAATGATGAAGAAGT
This sequence comes from Picea mariana, assembly GCA_032191745.1. Classification (NCBI taxonomy): domain Eukaryota; kingdom Viridiplantae; phylum Streptophyta; class Pinopsida; order Pinales; family Pinaceae; genus Picea; species Picea mariana. The sequence goes on from JASDQU010687957.1 coordinate 13,977, forward strand.
TCACAACCAGAAAAACCAATACAAGAAGAAATTTTATAAGAAAAAAAAAACTTCTACTATAAAGAAGACATCAGCTCTTCAGACATGAGTGAAGATGAAAATTCAGATCTTTTTTTTATGGGAATGAAAACTCAAGATGAAAAACATTCATAAAATAAAGAAGAAGGGAACTTTGAAGAATAAATCCTTAGTGCAATTGAATAACTAGGAAAAACTAAAAAACAAAACAAGGTACTAAGAATAGAGCTTCTAGAGATTAAAGAAGCTACTAAATCAAGAGAGAGGGAAGTTTCCAAAACCATCAAGGAGTTAGAACAGACCATTAGTGATTTGATGTCCCAGCTCCTCGAAGCTAATAAAACTGAAGAAGTCTTATTAAAACAACTTAGTGATAAAAAACAAGCATGTGAGAAACTAGAAGTTGAGATTAAGATGCTAAAAGATGAACTTAAGAAAGAAAATAAGATATCAAACTTTGGAAATAGTTCAAAGATATTGGATGAAATTCTCAGTAGTCAAAAGTCACCAAACAAAAAAACTGGTTTGGGATACACCCAAGACTCAACTTCTACATCACAAGGATCTGTCAAAAGACCAATTAGTTATCCATTACCCACCAAATGGAAATTAATAGAGGAATATTCTCAAAACCAGGATAAAGAAGCTTTTGGTGCACATAATAGTGATGTTGATGATGAATCTTAAACAGTAGAACAACCAGAAGAATTGAGTGATGATTATCTCAGAAAATTTTCAATCCTTTTTTAAGGGTCCACTGAAACCCCTTCTCAAAAAAAAATTAAAAACAAGAAGGGAAGGAGAAATAAGGGAAGACTTAAAAATCATTCATGTTGATTATCCTATGAGCATTGAAGCACATAAAAATGAATAGGTTGATCGAAATCATCATGATTTGATGATATAAATCTATGCAATATCTGACATAGTTTATTGCAAGTCTTCATCTGCCCAGGAACAGTACAGGTTATGTATTGGCCTCAGAATGGTTATAAGTGGACAAACCCTAAATGGAAGTTACTATGTGAGCAATAAATGGAATAAATGAAAAATTATGCAACAGTGAGGTGATGATGAAGATACACTGAGTACAAGTCTGAAAATGAAAATACTGGAAACTGAAATTTCAGAGACAATGGTTGTGACAGAAAAAATATGAAATATGTATGGGATGTTCGATGCGTTCCTAAGTTGGTTGGATAACTAGATAATTTATAGTTGAATAGATTACATTCCATCAGCAAAGATAAGTCATGTGGAAAGCAAAGTATAAAGTCTCTTGGATGACTTTGAGAAGCAATGGACAGGTCGAAAGGTCGTTTGAAAAGTATAAGCTTCAGTTGCACAGAATTATTTATTATATATATCAAGAATACATTCACAGGAAGCACAAACTTTAAAATTCTCCGGCACCAACTGGAAGGAGGCACCAACCCCCTGATTTACAAGCACCAACCTAAAGGAAGCACCAACTCCTTGAGTTCTTCGGCACCAACCGGAAGAAGGCTACAACCCCCTTTCCTTTCCCTATTCTCCAGCTCTAAAATATAAGTGTAGACTCACTATCACTAACACTGATACGGTCACTTCCAATGTCACCAATACATCAACCAGCTTGTCATTGTCACTGTCACATCAACCAACCTGTCATTGTCACTGTCACTGTCACATAAACCTGTGACTACCACTAACACATCAACCCATGACTACCACTATCACATCAACCTATGACTACCACTATCACATCAACCTGTGACTACCATTTTCACATCAAACTGTCACTGATGATCAACCAATCATCCAACCTGTCACTGTCTTTGTCACTGTCTCTATCACTGATATACCA
>JASDQU010687957.1:37611-54945 GCA_032191745.1 Picea mariana
TTTTTCATTTTTCTAACAAAAAATTTCTTATTTCTTTTGGTAATTTTAATATTTTTTGTTTTTTTAAGTTATTATTATTATTATTATTATTAATTTTGGTAATTTTAGGTGTTTTAATTTATATGTGTGTGTGTTTTAACTTTTCTAAAGTTTTTAGATTATAATTTGTTATTTTACTCTTTTTTTTAAAAGAAATTTCTCATTTAAGCTTAGTTTATATATTTTTTTATTTTTATTTTTTGTTTTTTTTCCACTTTAGTTTTTTAAGATTTTCTTTGATTTGGTAATTATATAAATTTGCTTTTTAATTTTTTTTCTTTCTTTTTTAATTTCAATTCTTTTATTTAAAAATTAAAGTAAAGGTAAAAAATGATATTTTCCACTATATTTAAAAAAGTATGGAACCATAAATTAATTGAGACAAAAAATCGTATTTTCAAAAATTTAAATCGTAAAAAATATTTTAAGATTGAAAGAATCATGGGAAAATGACTAAAAACACTATTGATAAAAAAATATGAAAAAAAAATTGAAAATAGATGAAAAAACAAGCATTTAAAAAAAAAAAGTGGAAACATTATGTATCAGAAAATTTAAAATATCAAAAAAACACCTAAAAATGGAAGGGGGTGCTACCAATAGCACCATTTTTAAAAACAAGGTAAAAACTTGACTCCCCCAAAAACGAGAAATTTGCAGAGTTCTCGTTAAGTTGGTAACTATGTTGTAAGAGTTGAGCCGACTATATGCTAAAATTGACCAACAAAATGATGTAATCACCCAGGGACAAAGAGAGGGAATCTCTATGGCTATGTACGACTTGTATGGCCCGTGGAAGAGGGAAAATGACTAATGGCGTATTGATTCACCCAGGTAAGTCAAATAACAGTCCAAGAAAGAGAAAATCGCCTTAGTAATGATAATTCGACGACTTAGACAAGTGAAATATCAGTGCAGACAAGAGAAATTCGACCAGCAAGGTAATGAAACACCCAGGTAGAGCCCAATGGTCTGAGTAGATGAAAAAAGGAGACTCTAACAATTGAATACCAGGGACATGATTAGAATTTTTTAACCAAACACTTGCAAGAGACAAATCTTGAGAGCAATTGATCTCTACGCATACTGGAATAAACGGTGGGGGTTGTATACTTGTTGTATTGAACCAATCCAATAACATGAGTGAATTGTAGGTAGCCATTAAACTCCTCTCATTTTTAAATTTTCATAGGAGTCCATTAATCATAAAGCTCGAGTTATAATTCCATCTAAAATCTATTAGCACACTTGAAACAACACCTAGAAACCCAAACGGAGAAAACAACTTCAAATGGGGCTTAATATTTCATTCCACCAATCTCAAGTTACAATGTTTTCATGGCTCTCTATGCTTCTTAATCTCTTGCCCAAAAGACCCATTGGCAGCAAAATTACATGAGGAAATAGGGAGAGTTGGGGTAATGGGAAGGCCAACAAGTTGACCTTTCATTTCCCATTCCTCAGCCTATTCTCTCCTATATATTTTTTTTTTTTATTTAATTCTCATTTTTCTCTCACATTCATTTTGTCTTACTCAACTTTACATTTATTTTTCTTTTACATCGTTTAGATAACCTTCATAGATTGTAGAATTTCTTTGTAGGATTGATTCTTACTCCCATTCATTAGTTTGGATCTGTTTTAGATTAATTCAAAGTGAAGTGACATGTTTAGCACCTTTAAAATAGGTTCGCCATCATTGTGTAAATGGGTTAGGCGTGAAAAATAGAAAAATTTCCAAGACCCTACCGCCATCAACTTTTCACCTTAAGTGTAGATTGGATGACATTAATAGTTAAAAAATGTTTCTTCAAATTTCCATGTACCACAATTTCTCTTTCATTTAATGTTTTTAATTTTAAGGTTTATTGTTTTTATGGGAAGTGACTCTCAAAACATGTCTTTAGGTGTTGTATTGCACAATATATATTCATTTGAGCTTATATGTTAAGTCTCTAGGGGTATGCCAAATTTATTGGGACTTTTGCTTGACTTCAACCCTTTATATAACATGGTGTCATTCATGTGAGGCACACCATAGTGAGAATGAGACAATGATGGGTGAATTAATACCCCATAACCTTTGCAATGAACTTACATTCTAATATTTTTTATTTATGATTTTGTAAGGAAAACATTAATGAAGTTTTAGAGCTAACTTAGTTTTGGAGGAAGTTGTTACATACCACTAGATCTAGTTCTATCTTGAACCTCTTGTCTTTTTTTTTTTGGACAGAAAAAAATATATTTTGTATTAAAAAATGGTTGTAGTCAATCCATCCAATGAGTTAATACACAATAAAGATATGTTAACTATCTTGTATTTTTTAAAATATTTCGAAAATTCAAAACCGCTACCTCTTAGCTATGTTAACATTATTGTTTTGAGACCATACCTATAACTATGGCTATGATCTTTCTTGTGAACTGATTAAACAAAAGAACTACTTTGCAAAACATTACATGGACCCATTTTTAATGAAAAAATCCTACCCACTAAGGGCTTCCTACTTGATAATGACCTATGTAATTTCATTAGTTGAGCCTATCTCCATGTCCCCTTCCAAGTATAGCTCTTGTTGCATAGTCTCTTCTTCATTTCTTCATACATGAATGATCCCATATATTGATTGCGGGGGAACCAAGGTTTTCCACCCATTCTCCAAGGGAGTCATGACATAAAGACACCATCCATTCTCCACTTTGATGACCCTATCTTGGAGCATTCCAAATTTTTCTTTCATTTCTTCATACATCTTAATGTGATTTTCCATGAAAAATATGAATGCATTTTCCTTCTTCCTATACATTTCCAATTGCAAGTTTGTACCAATTACATGTATGTTGATGGATTGAGTCTCCACATCTTACCTATACTCCCAATATTCCTTCCACCCTTACCATTTGCACATAGTAAAGAGACAAATAATCTTGGAATTCCCCCACATGATGCTCAGATATCGTTACACCCCTGCGAAGATTGGCAATCTCACATAGTGCACCCCTCTCTAGATGGCAATGACAGCTAGTCATTATCCCACTCAAACAATCATAGTTAGGATGCACAAGACTCCTAAGAATCACACTCATGTTTGCATACTTCAAGTAATCACACTCAAGCTCCACAAGACTTCAATCCAAAATGGAAATTTTGAGGCACAAAATGGGTGTGTTTGTGTACACCTCGCATACACCTATAGACTGGTAACACACCATATTGTGCCAACCCTCTCTCACCAACTAACAGTAAACAAGAAACAAGAAGAAAATTCCATATCGATAAGCACATAATACCGCATACAAACATCCACCTCATCTCCATCATGCTGATAGAGTTAATTGTAAGCTCGAATGAATGAGAAAGTACTAGTGCCATGGGGGATTTAATGCTTGTCTCTTCACCATAATTTGCTTCACCAGTTGTATTTGATTCTAGAGACCAATACCATCATAATTTGGAAATATGATCAACAATTCATGTGAGGCAAGATGAAATTGGTCTCCCACATTTATACTTATAATTTCCTCTTCAACTAAGACTACTTCATTTGCTTTTATATCTACTAATATGTGATAGGATCTCAACAACTAAAAGAACTAAATGGATTCATAACTCTTCACTAGACCTTTATCTTTGTGAATGAGCCTACCCAAATGGATGTCTTGAGTGATGATTGACATCGTATATGACATAATATGACTGTAGAATCACCCACAATAATGAGATTCTTGATCCCTCTATTCCTGAGAAAAGTTAGCCCCTATAACAATTCCAATGCCTCTTCTTAGTTATTGGTGGTATTGCCTATTCCCCATGCAAAACTTAATTATTTATTTCCTTCATAATCAAGAACGATACCCCTTGCACTTTCCACCTCTAAACATGTTTCCTTATTGCCCCATTCTTCATGCACATAGGAATAGACATGGTGTCCATTGGATGTAGCTTGGGTGGTTGGGAGGAATGATTGTTACCCTCCCCACCCAGGTTCAATTCCTTGTAAGTGACATGGTATGCCCTTAAATGAGTCTATTCTGAAAAATACTCTACCTCCTTATATTCCCTCACAGATTTTGGGGAGTTAACATGGAGTAGCGAGCACCTCTGGTGTCGTGAATCGCGTGAAAAAAAAAAAAAAAGAACAGACATGGTACCTTGATGACTTTTAGAGAAGCATTTAGCATAAGAATTGTTTTACATTTTAGATTTGAAGTTCTACTTAGAGTACATGTTTACTACCATGTGTTACTCACTTTTCTCTTAACTTCAAATGCTAAGAGAGAACACTCTTCTTATCTTTCCATGTAAGCCTTTAATCAAATTCAATTTGAAACCTTAGTATATGTGTCACAATCTTTCTCAAGTCAAGTCTTTGTCTATATACTTTAATATTTTGTATTTTTAGAGATTCGATAAACACTCCCTTTTTTTGGTGTGTCTTAATTCCAAATCCCATTAAAAAAGTTTAACCATTCATAAGTATTAATATTTAATTAAATCAAATTACAATTTTACGCATGACATTGCTAAAGGGACAATGCAATGCTTAAACATAATAATAACAATAATCTAATCTTAAGGTCGTGTCTTAGCTAGATGCAAAATATTGATGTATATTATCCTCTTGTTTGTGGAACAAGGGACTCCTTTCATGCAATAATTCAACTACTTAGTTGGTGAAGGTGTACATACCCTAGCCCCATTCATATTAAATGAACCTATGATCTCCAAAGAGGAAACACATGTTCTTCATTGTTGGGCCCACTTTTAAAAAAAAAAATTAAGGTTCTCATTGGTTTTTTTTGGGCAGGTGAGTTTCTACTTAACATGATGAAACAAGTGTGTCATATTAAACTTACAATATTAAATGCAAAACTCCCAAATAATTAGTCCTACCAATTCAACATCGAGGTGGAGTTGTCATTGAAACTAGGGCTAGGAACTATGTTCATTGCCACACCCAATTCACTTATGTTGATTCAAGTGAAGCTACAAGTATTTGATGCACAACCTTGAGCATTCCATAAAGTTCCAATCCCCCAATTTGGCCTCCTCCAACCATACCAACCCTTATTATTCCAACGCCGAGGAGCACAATGCCCATTTTAAGGTCTAAGGGACTGATCCAGGGGATCAAATTTTGCTCAAAAATAAAAGTGCTCGAAATTGCTTCAAAATAGACACATGCGTAGGCATCGTCCTCACGAACCCAACACAACTTGAACAGGCTCAAATAGATGTCGTATGAGAAAGATATCATGTTCTGTTCATTTTTCCAAACAAGCAAAATTTTGATGACTGTGCAGTCTATACAGTCCGTACAGTGTTGACGTGGAAGCTAACCATACAGACCATACGTTCGTACAGTGACGTGGCAGATGCATTGGCATGTTGAATGGGTAGACGTTGGAAAACAGGTGGACAAATCATATTGTGACACATTTCATCGTGAGGGAAAATGTTATGGTGCCACGTGGCCCAGTCGTGGGCTGCCACATGGCACCCCTACAATGGTTGGCATTTGGTAAAATTTTATGACTCCACAGGAGTCGAACCCACGACCTTCAAGCGAGGTAATGGCTTGGCAGGGTCAGGCTACCAACCCACCCACAATGTTTCTTAACCCATATTGTTTAAATTAATTCTTTAAATTGAATCAAATATTTGGTTGGCGAAGTAAAGGGTTGGGGCCTAGCCCCAGCCCCTGGTGCATAAACATATGACTCTACCATATGACCTTGCATTACCCTTTGGCACATGGAATTTTGTTTGAATGGATTTAAACCCCCGATTACCACATGGTTTCATTTCACTCTGCCATGCAACCACAACGATTGGCATAGGATTTCATATCAATGGTTAGCCCTACAGGTGCAGGGCCTGTGCCATATGGCCATACCATATGCCTGACCCTTTACACTTGGCACACGTGGAATTTTCACAAAAAAGGTGTTATCCCCCGGTCACAGATGTTACACCATATGACCACACACATAGGTGTAGAAGAGCTAGCCAACAGGCGCGCAAGATGATTAGGTCGTTGGCCACATGGGGCCATACGACCGAGTGCTCCGCTGAAGATTGGGGGCCAGCGCACTAACGGTCCTAGATTTTCTCCCTTTTTGTGGGAATGGTTGTGTGTTCTAAGTTTTGGTGTGGAAAACGCACAGAGGCCGAGTTAGTCTATCAGTGGGTGTGTTTTGGCGAGTAGGTACAACAAGCTTGAAGGGGAAAACTTCCAGGAGGTGTAACTTCTTCATTTTTGGGCCAAAACAGGTGCCAAAAAACCTAGCTAGGGGTTTTTGGACGTTCTGAAGCCATTGGAGCCATCTATTTTTTATTTTGAGTATTGTAAGATCACCTTTTAAGAATAATGAAAATGATCCCAGGGAAGTTGGACCAGGAGATATAGCCCAAGAGAGGGGTGAACTCTATCATTTATTGTGTTATGTGTTCATTATTGATGGATTTTGTTTGTCTGATATGTTTCTCCTGTTTAAGTAAAAATCATTGAACTTATTTGTTAGTAACTTGATCCAATTACCCAAACACATACTATTTGTACACTTGCAATTTAAAGAGATAAGTCTTCTTCATTTTAAAGATCTATTGGAAACAAATTCATTCAATGTTCAGATCAGTTGGTATCAGAGCATAGGTTTTTGAAGGATTGATTGTTTGCAAATTGTTTTTGTTTTTCTGATGCTTACAAGATTGAAGCTCACAAAAGGAGAAGGTCAACTTGTAGAGCCAAGTTCTCAACTGTCAAGAAGGAGAACTATCAAATCACCTCAAGCTTCAAGGAGATATTCACCAAGTATGGCTCATGAGGAGAGTCGTAGAAGTCTTCCTTCAGAGGAGGAAAACTTCAGAAAATATTTCTATGATATGACAGATATGGTCAAAGTTTTGTTTCAAGAAATAAATGCAAGATTGCAAGGTGAAAGCTCCAACCCTCCAAAGGGCAATGGAGACAGTGGTGATAAAACCTCCAAAAGAAAATGGAGGGAGTGGTGATTCTCCACCTCCTTCACCTCCATCTTCCACCTCTTCCACCATTTCACAACTACCTCCAAATTCTTCAAAAGGACATGGTAAAACTCCTTTACAAACTCCTTTACTAAATCTTGATATTAAGTTTGAATTGCCAATGTACAATGGAGAGGTAAATGCTGAGAAACTAGATCATTGGATTCATGAAATTGAAGTGTATTGTAGGATAAAAAGAATCACATATGATGAAACTAAGATTAAGCTTGCTTCTTTAAGATTGGACAATGCAACACTCATTCGGTGGAAAGCCAAAACTCAATAGGACATGAAGAAACATGGTAAAGTTTTATCCTCTTGGAATTATTTTATTGTTGCAATTAAAAGGCAATTTTATCCATTAGCATACATGCATAAAGCTATTATGGATTTGAAAAACTTTAGGCAAGCTAAAGGGAAAGATGTGCAAAGCTTCACTCAAGAATTTATGAGAAGAGCTTTAGTTTTGGGTATAGATTTGTCTTCTCATGAAACTTTACTCAAATACATTGGAGGTTTGCATAGCTACTTGAGGAATACAATACTTATGTTTAATCATTGAAATCTAGATGAAGTATGTGTGCAGGCTACTCATTTAGAGCCAAGAGGAAGGAATGAACCTCAAGAGGGAAGCAAGAAGTCTTTTAATGGAGACAAGGGAAAGAGAAAGTTCGAAGGAAATGGAAAGAAAAATGATTCAGTCAAGAAAGAGATACCATTGTTGGAAACTTCATCCTAAAAAGAGACCCAAAAAGTTCAACAACAAAAAGAAACCAAACATTGTTGCAACTATACAACAAGATTTAGGATCTGATTTGGAAGATGAAACAAAAAACACAGCTATGGGTATACAAGGTAAGAATTATATTGCTAGCACTAGTTCTTCAAATTCTGCCATCAATGAAACTCAACATGATAAAGAAAGGATAGAGCTTTTCCACATAAGGGTAATTTCAAAACATACCAAGATAGATACTCTTTTTTATATCGGATCACAAGCAAACCTTATTTCTGAAGACATTGTCAAGAAACTAGATTTGGAAACTACTCCTCATTCTAAACCATACCCTTTAGGTTGGATATGTGACAATGCCAAATTTCATGTGACAAGAAGGTGTAAACTTAGATTTTCCATCATTGCAAACTATATAGATGAGGTAGAGCTTGATGTTATTCCATTGGATATTTGTGGTATTGTTGGGAAGCCCATATTTATATGATAGGAGAGGCCTATTTCATCGTCATGAGAACAAGTATCATTTGTTTAAAAATGGATTCTAATACATTGTTAGAGCACAGACAAAGAAGATGAATTTGTCACTTATAAATGCTGGACAAATGAAGAGACTAGTCAATGCTAGTAAGAACCTTGTACTTTTGATGATTAAACCCAAAGACAATGATGAAGAAGAAGTTCTCAAAGGATGTGATGCAAAGTTACATTCTAATTTGTATGAGGTTGTTAACGAAAATGTTGAGATGTTTCAGGAACCAAGGGGATTGCCTCCTAAAAGGGGTATCCAACATGAGATTATATTGCAACAAGGAGGTCCTCTTCCAAACATTGACATGTGTAGGTTGTTAGACATGGAGAATGTTGAAATAAGAAAACAATCCCAAGGTTTTCTTGACAAAGGGGTCATCAAACTAAGCACTTCGACATACAGGTCACCAATTGGTTTGGTACTAGAGAAAGATTGTATATGGCGTATGTGGGTAGATTTCAGAGCCTTGAACAAGACTACGGATATGATTGTTGAAGGAGACACATGGAAGAAATCTTCGAAATCAAAGCAAGCTCCATTGCATGTCTTGATAAGCTATGTTTTCCACTTGGTGATAAGGTATAAGAAATACATTTATGACAAAGTTGTTGATATGCTTACTAGGCCTATTTTTAGTGCTTTAGTTATTTTCAAGCATAATCCTATCATGCATAAGAGCTATTTGGAACAGTGTGCTTTAGATGTTGATGGAAAAAATGTTTATGCAACTTTATTTTGTACCAACCAAGTTGAGGAATTGGATTCCTGTGTGCATGGTAAACTTTTGTATTTTGGCAAGCTATGTTTTTCACAGGGTGAAAGAGTCAACATGATCAGGGAAGCACGTTCTTCTCTTGTTGCTAGCCATTTTGATGTAGGCAAGACGGTGATTAGTTTTCAAAGAAAGCATCCTAAGTTTTGGGATGAGCATCTACACTATTTTCAGCATGCTTATAACCAGGCCAAGAAGTTCGTTGAACAAGTTCAGTTTGTGCATCAAATCGTTCAAGAACAGTTGAGAAAGAGCCAAGCCAAGTACAAGATAAGGCATGAAAAGTTTTGTATTGGTCTCAAAGGAACCAATACAAGAAAGCCCAAGTGAATTGAGATTAGAAAGGTGAGGGAACTATACCCTCATCTTCAGATAGACTGAAAGTAGTCTTTTGGAGGTCCAAAAGCTTCCCAATGGGGAGGAGTGATCCAGGGGATCAAATTTTTCTCAAAAATCAAAGTGATCGAAATTGCTTCAAAACGGACGTGTCTGTAGACCTCATCCTCAACAACCCAACGCAACTTGAATGGGCTCAAACGAACATCATATGAGAAATATATCGTGTTTTGTTCATTTTTCCAAACATGTAAAATTTTCCTGACTATGCAGTTCGTACAGTGTTGACGTGGCAACTGGTCGTATAGGGCGTACGGTCATACAGTGACATGGAAGATGCGTTGGCATTCTAACTAGGAAAACATTGGCAGACAGGTGGATGAATCATATTGTGACATGTTTCATCTTGAGGGCAAATGTTATGGTGCCACATGGCCCAGTCGTGAGTTTCCATGTGGCACCCCTACAGTGGTTGGTGTTTGGTAAAATTTTATGAATCCACAGGAGTCGAACCTATGACCTCTGGGCAGGGTAATGGCTTGGCAAGGCCAAGCTACCAGCCCACCCACGATGTTTCTTAACCCATATTGTTTAAATTAATTATTTGAATTGAATCAAATATTTGGTTGGCGGAGTAAAGGGTTGGGGCCTAGCCCTAGCCCCCGGTGCATAAACATATGACTCTACCATATGACCTTGAATTACCCTTTGGCATGCAAACTTTTTTTTGAATGGACTTAAACCCCCAGTTACCACACTTTTTCATTTCACTCTGCCATGCAACCACAATGATTGGCATAGGATTTCATACTGATGGTTAGACCAACAGGTGCGGGGCATGTGCCATATGGCCATACCATATGCCCGACCCTTTACACTTGGCGTGCACAGAATTTTCACAACAAAGTTGTTATCCCTCGGTCACAGGTGTTACACCATATGACCACACACCTAGGCGCAGAAGAGCTAGCCGACGGGCGTGCAAGCTGATTAGGTCGTTGGCCACATGGGGCCATATGATCGAGTGCTCCATCGAAGATTGGGGGCCAACGCACTAACGGTCCTACATTTTCTCCCTTTTTGCGAGAAGGGTTGCGTGTGTTTATTTTTGGTGTGAAAAACGCACAGAGGCTGAGTTAGTCTATCAGTGGGTGTGTTTTAGCGAGCAGCTACAATAAGATTAAAGGGGAAAACTTCCAGGAGGTGTAACTTCTTCATTTTTTGGCCAACCCAGGTGTTGAAAAAGCCCAAATAGGGGTTTTTGGATGTTTTGAAGCCATTAGAGCCATATATTTTGTATTTTGAGCACTGTAAGAGCACTTTTTAATCATAATGAAAATGATCCAAGGGAAGCTGGACCAGGAGACGTAGCTCAAGAGAGGGGTGAACTCCTTTATCATTTGTTGTGTTATGTGTTCATTATTGATGGTTTTTATCTGTCTTATATGCTACTCTTGTTTAAGTAAAACTCATTGAAATCATGTGTTAGTAACTTGATCCAATTACCCAAACACATACCATTTATACACTTGCAATTTAAAGAGATAAGTCTTCTTCATTTTAAAGATCTATTGGAAACAAATTCATTCCATTTTCATATCAGGGACAATGCATTTGTTAACCTTAAATCATCACAGATGAAAGAGGTTGCGGGGAAGTGCCTCGAAACCTTAATTGTATTTGGCACATAAAAATCTAGGTGTCAAGTTCTAGATATTGTGCATACACTGAATGGGATACATGCACACTTAGTAGGCCACACACATACCTATCAAGTTGCGAACACACTCAACATTCCATGTGTGCATTAGAAATTCTAATCATCATCATAACTACTATAGAACTATCCAACCAACACCAATAACAACACATATTATGACAAGACAATGAAGGGTCACTTTCATGGACCTAACAATATACCTAATTTTTTCTTTGCAAAATTGGGGTCACCCCAAGTTAGTTTCTGCACTTGAGGTCGTGTAGCACTACCTTGCCTCAGTCGCACAGGCTTGGAAAGATTGTTCCTACTACAACCAATTTATAGTCAAAATTCCTTGCACTTACCACCTTCTTGGGCATCGTGCAAGCCCCTTCAAGTCGAAGTGGAACTAAGTGCCCAATTATCCAACTATAATTATGCTTGATGGTGCATTTGTACCCTTCTTGACTTGTTCGCTGATGTATGCACCAATGCACCATGTACCACAAGCCTTTGATGACTCGTCCATTCACCATCCAACATCCCATGGTGTGCCCAAATGATATATAATGGACCATTATATAATTTTTCATCTATCTTGATACTTTCTAGGTGTAAAAATTGGAGGAATTGGCTTACATGGCCCATTTTAGTGGTAGGTCCCAATTTGGAAATTTGGGGTCTGGAATATTCCAGACCAAGTTTGAGGCGTCAAATGGAACTTTTGGGGATCAAAATTTTGTGGGAATTTCTTGTATCCGCTCAACACTATTCTACACACTAAGAGCTTTCCAATGGTGCAAAATCACCTCAATTGGAGTTTGTGTGTGGAAGTTATGCCTCCTTCAAGTTGACCTACATTGTTGACCACCTTGGTATTGAGTGGATGCCATGTTAGACCCCATTACTCATACTTTTGGGGATATTCATGTGTGAACTTTCAAGAAGATTGTAGAAGGTTCAAAACCTTAATACTAAGTGAGAGTTGAGGCATGCAAAAACCCTAACCCTAGACAACTATCAGACTGTGTTAAATACTATGCTACTAGGAACATAGGGGGTTCCATTCTTTTAGCATTGTACTTGTTCCATAGTTGAGAAGAGAATATAGGAGTGGGATTTGAAAACACAATAGAAGGTAGAAGATTTTGTAGCAGTCGTTCAAGCCTTATTGCCAAAGGAAACTCCATAGTGAGTTCTCATTTGTTTATATTTGCATTTTCATAACTGAAGAAAGGAAAGTAAAGCATAGGCCTCACCTTCTAGCTGGGTTTTATCTTGTATTAGGTTTCCTAGGTCCCATCTTGTGTTCATTTCCTTGTTATTTCATTTTGATTTTTTTTTTGTTTCCATAAATTTAAGCATTAATTGATCCAGATCTTGAGGGTTGAGATCTAAAAGGCTTGATGCCGAGAGAGGGGGAGAGAAATCATACCAATCAATCAATCAATATGCCATGAAATGAATCACAATAACATTGATGAAGAATGCATGAATAAAGTACACCACAAAAATATAAGAAAGAGAGAGAGAGAGTTGGAGAAGAAGGATTCTATTAATATGAACCATTACATCAATAAGGCCAATTTTAGGACCTCTTCTTCCCGATCTAAACTCTCTTCCTAGTGCCTTTTTTATAAGGTGTCTTCTTGATGAAGTCAACTTTGAACAACTAATTCCATTTATTACATTTTCATCATGCTCCCTTTTACACTTATATGGATTTATGGATTTTTACATCCGAACTTAGACTATATGCCCCCCTAAGATTCGAATCAATCCTCCCCCCTTAGAAAATGATGGTCCCCATCATTTCACCCATACTAAAAAGAGAAACCCCATTATCATACCATTATGATCACAATGTGCCAATGGCCAATGAAGAGAAGGGTTTTATGTGGTTGACCCATAATTGTGGGTTTGTGGTTGACCCATAACCTAGTTGACAATGGCATTGTACATGAGTAGAAAAATAAAGAAATTTTAATTAAATCCAAAAATTAGAAAAATAATATGGAAAAATCATGAATTTAGGGGTTATGAACATTCTTCTACAAATTTATTCATAACTTCTGCTACAAGTGATGAAATCCAATTTCGTCAAAGACCCATAACTTGTTGCAAATCTTTGAACCTGCAAGATGCTTCAAACCCTTATTCCCTTGGAGCGCTAACCTTGCTCTGATACCATTGATCCACATCTTGAGGGTTGATATCTAGAAGGATTGATGCCAAGAGAGGAGGAGAGAAATCATAACAATCAATCAATCAATCAATCAATCAATCAATCTACCATGAAATGAATCACAAGAAAATTGATGAAGAATGCATGAATAAAGTACACCACAAAAATATAAGAAAGAGAGAGAGAGTTGGAGAAGAAGGATTCTATTAAGATGAAATGTTACATGCAATGAGGCCATTTTTAGGACCTCTTCTTCCCGATCTAAACTCTCTTCCTATTGCCTTTTTTATAAGGTGTCTTCTTGATAAAGTCAACTTTGAACAACTAACTCCATTTATTACATGTTCAAAATGCTCCCTTTTACACTTATATGGATTTTTACATATGAACTTAGACTATATGACCCCCTAAGATTCAAATCATTAATATAGTACTAATAAATATAGGATCTAAGGAAATAAATTGAATAATAAAATCTTTCAAAATATTGTAATATTTGTTGTGACAAATTGTTCCAGTGGAATATCCATGGCTATTTACAGATCATATGGTATTAGAGTAATTTTCTTTGGGGGTTTTGTGGGAAGGTGGAGGATCCAATAATTTGATTAAGAAGGAAATTGTATAACCCTAGCCATGGTAGATGAGTCTAGTCACAAAAACCATTGGGATGCAACAAGAGAGAGATTTTTTAAGCTGGAAGAACAAGTCGTTGATATATCTTGTAACATGGCCCTCCTCATGGCGAATCTAATGAACAAGTTCATACCTTTCTGGGAGGTTGTTGGCTCTAACTCAGAAATTGGATTAGATGAAAAACCAAGATATAATGAAGACCCAGAAAAGGAGTCAAAAAAAGATCTCGAGAAAGAGAAATCATGTTTCAGTGCCATCACTTCTTCACAACCTTTATTTAAAATGGAAGCAAAAGTGGACATCAAAACCTATCAAGGTGAGATTGATTTTGTTAAGTTGAATCATTGGTGGAAACAATTAGAAGTGTATTTTAGTGTCCATAATATAGACTAAGAGAAGAAAATTTCATTTTCCTGACATGGCCATGGACTGATTCAGATTATTTTCAAAATGAAATGAAAGAAGAGATATTACAATGAAATACACACAAATATTGCCAGAAACAAAGAAATAAAACAATATATGATTTCTATTAATGAAAGAAATGTACAGAGACTGTAAAAATACAGAGTGAATGAACTCGCTAGAATGGTGGCATCTTATCTCTGAGAAGAGATGTGACGGCTACGCTCATTCGCAAGAAGATGATTAAAACGAGGCTCTGAAGGCCTTTTCACAATAAACATGAATGAAAAAACCCTAGACATCCAAAAACATAACCCTAGGAGATGAAGCGCCAAAATTCATGTGGGCCCTGTTGGGGTAAGTTAGTACATCAACTTCCCGGGGTCGTAACTTTTGCATACGATCTTCGTTTTAGGTGTGTGATAGCCCGTTGGAAAGGTATTTTCGTGAACTACACATTATACCATTAAACTCTAACTTTATCAATAGTTTGACTATGGAAAGCCCAAAAAACGATGGTTAGGGCCTCAAAACGGCCCCAGAAGTACAGAAAGATGTACTGACATGAAAACTACCAAAACAAGCTAATTGGAATAGGTGGGTGGCCACCAATATCCACTTGGATGTTGTATAGGGCTTCCATATAGCCCCGAAAGTGCATAACCCACAATTACAAAGAGATGTCACCATTATAAAGAAACATGTTGAATTGAAAACTGTCAAGATGAGCCAAGTGGAATTTGGAACAAGTGGGTGGCCACCAATATCCACCTGGATCATGGACTAACCTAGTGGGAAATCCACACAAAGACACCTAGGATAGAGGGTGATCCACCAATAACTAAGTGGGAGGTTTTGAAAACCCTCACCAAGTCCCAGTTCTACTCTATTGGGTATGTAGAATACCAATGGATCCATTGGCATCACTTCTAGTAGAGGCAAGGGCAGAGTGTGGAAGAGTACACCACTAAGTTAAGAAAAATTTCAATTACACTAGGAATATCTCCCAAGAACTCAAATGTACTCCTCAAGTATCTGGGGGGTCTACACAACCATCTATGAAAACAAGTGATGCTCTACAAAACTAAGACCATTGATGAAGCTTGTGTGCAAGCACAATACCTAGAGAATATATTCCATAAGAAATAACAACCAAGTGGTTATAAATAGAAATACCACCAAGATGCTTCCAAGGAGGGGAAGAATAAGTGGAAAGGAAATGAAGAGAAAATGATAGCTACTTCACATCAATAAAAGGATCCAAACAACCACTACAACCATTGTAATATCGATGGTTATGTCGAAGATAAGTGTTGGAATTTTCATCCAGAGTTGAATCTAAAGAACTATAAGAAGGATGTCAACAAGAAGAAATTGATAGGAATGAATTCAAGAAACCTAGTAGAGAGAAGCTCAAATGCGGATGAGAATATTTCCTACACTTTAATACAGAAGGAGATGAATCTGAGTAGCCTTCATTATAGGGAAGAGAAGGAGATGAAAAACCTCTTCCATATTAAGATCCACGTCAAAAAGACTAAGGTGGATGCTCTGTTCAATTTCAGTTCACAGGCCAACCTCATAGTAGACGATATTCTCTGCAAGCTTGGGATGGAATTTTATGATCATTTGAGCCCATATCCATTGGGATGGGTAAATAAGGATGCAAAGATCAAGGTCACTAAATAATGTAAGATTAAATTTTCTATAAGTGGAAATTTTATGGATGAAGTGGATTTAGATGTAATACTCCTTGATTTGTGTGGTGTAGTGTTTGGAATCCCCTACATGCATACAAGGGTTGTGATCATCATGAAGAGAGAAAACCAATACTACCTGGTGAAGGATGGGAAGTCTTTCATCATCAATGCACACAAAGGTAAATTGAAGATCTCTCTGGTAAGTGGTAACCAAGCCAAAGTATTTCTTTTCTTAAGACAAAATCAACCAAGGGATGAATTGGTAAGAGTACAGGCATCCCTGGAGGGATGTATGAAAGAGTAGAAACATCAGTTGGAGGAGTTGTTTTAGGAATATAGAGGAATGTTATAGGAGCCTAAAGGGATACCTCCTAAGAGGGAAGTGGAGCATGAGATATGGTTGTTTCTTGAATCCCCATTACCAAATATTGGGTTGTATATACAGTCTATTATGGAATCATATGAAGTGAAGAAATAGTTGTAGCAACTACTGGAGTAGGGAGTAATTCGACCAAGCACCTCACCTTGTGGGTCACCTATCAGGATCTTTGAACAAGATCACACTCAAGAATCAATACCCTCTTCCTGGAATCAATGATTTGTTAGATCGGTTGTAGCATGCCAAGTACTTCATTGAGTTGGATCTCAAATTGGGATACCACTAGGTACATGTTAAAGACACCTGGAAGACCGCTTTCAAGAAAAGGCAAGTTCTATATGAATGGTTGGTCATTCCTTTTGGTTTATGTAATGCACTAGCTACATTTATATGATTAATGAATGATCCATTGCATCACTATTTATATTCATTTGTAATAGTGTATTTCGATGACATATTGGATTATAGCTATACCTAGGAAGAGCACATCTCACATCTCATGCAAGTGCTAGAGACTCTGAAAAAACATTAGTTGTTGGCAATTGTTGGCTAACTTTAATAAATGTCAGTTTTCTTAGCAGTCATTGGTGTATTTTGGGTACATGATTAGTGGACGAGAACTCAAGATAGATCCCATGAAGATGGAGGCCATCCTCAAGTGCTTAGTTCCTACTAATGTCACTAAATTTAGGATCTTTTGGGGGGTAGCACAATACCTAAACAAGTTCATAGCATCCTTTTTAGTGGTACTTGCACCACTCCATGCCATAACAATTAGTGGTAAGAGTTTCCAGTTGGGAAAGAATCACAAAAATATTTCGATGAACTAAAATAGAAGATCAATCAAGCACCAATTATGGCATTGTCTAACTTACATAATCCTTTCAA
>JASDQU010687960.1:21335-31848 GCA_032191745.1 Picea mariana
GATGTTATGGTCATGGCTCAAAGGATATTATGGTTTCTTGTAGCGATTGCAATGTTGTTCGTTATGACTGTCATATAATGAATATGTGGATAAAATGGTTGTTGTGATTAAATAATTCTGGGCAGTTAGATTATTGTATAAAATAGTTTGGAATCCAGCAAGCAAATTTTTCAAAGGAAGTACCAGTTCGAATTATTTTTTGAAAAAGGAACATTGTTAAACTTTGAAGGTCTGGGCAGAGATATGATTTGATTGCATGTGTTGATTTATTTTCAATTGAACAGTATACATATTGATTCCCTGTCATTCTATCATTTTTCGCTCATTACATTCCCCTCATAATCTTGATTTCACTTATTTTCATCCATATTCTGTGAAATAAATTTAAAAGGAAAAGATAGTGTAAAAGCGACATAGCAAGGGTTGGTGACTAATATTTTGATATTTTATTACACAATAAATTGTTTGATTAATTGTTGAACATTATTCATGTATTAATCCCATATCATTATATCACTTTTCGTTAATTACACTCCCTAAATATTTCTCATGAACCCTATCACCCCGTGTTCACTTGGCAATTAATGAATGGTTTGTTATGGATGGATTTGCATGTATCTCATGTCAATTTTTGAGCGACAATTTTGATTCATGGAAGCAAAGTGTTATGTATGGTTTATTAAGAGATTCATTACTAACGAATTGCTGCTACAAGATGAGTTTTTTCATTAGGGGTAGCAATGGGAGAAATAACAAAGGCAGGGGAAATTGCAACCGAGGCCATAGAAGGCCTAGATTTTCCATCCATTTTGATGTTGATCCTCAAGAATTGAACCAACTTTTCCAAGTTGGGTTCTTTAACTGGATTGGCCATGGAATAGTGCATCATCGATGAGAAAGACCCCCTTTCCGTCCTCCTTAGAACATCTCTGGCATTCTTGTTCCTCCACATGTGTCCTTGCAGCCTGAAGTCCCCAAAAATGATGGATGGAAAGAGATCGTCAACCTGACTATCTCTCACCATCATGGTTGGCCCACTACGCCATTGTCTTTTCCACCACCTATCAATCCCAATGTCCATATTCCCGTGATGTTTCGCCAGTTCAATCTTCACATGCTAGTAAGAGACTAAAAACTGATATTCCCCAACTTGTGCAAGATAATGGAAAAGCAGTTGCCTCCCCTTCTTCTCCCTCCGATGATTCCTCAAAATCTGTGTCTTCTCGCATGAATTTTAAGGATGATTGTTCCCATGTGATCAGCGAGATACAGCCCCAAGGGTCTATTCAACCACAGGCTACTTTCAAGAAATCTAAGGGAAACAATAGTGAAAAGGGAAAAATTGTCTCACAAAGTGACAAATATGGTTTTTAGATTATGTGTTTTTATGATTTTAGTTGATGAAGACAGTGCTTAGTGGGTTTCAGTATTTTTGGACAGCAAGCTTTGTTTTGATATTTTGTGGATAATGTGGATAATGTGGACATATATATTCTTTTTTGGATATGATATAAATTATTTCTGATATTTAAATATCCATTTTCAAATATATTTGAGGGAGCTACAAGGGTGGAATATAGTCAAAATGATTATCCTTTTTGTGTTATATTTTATGATTTGAAAGAAGAAAATGACACGAGTCACAAGGGGTCCCACCTACCTAGTTATTAATTAAAGACCCTTAACTATATTATTATTATTTATTTCTCCTAAACTAATTAGTTAAGTTAAATCAACTTAACTAAAGAAAGTTGTTGAACTACTTCAACTTATTTGGAAAGAATAAAAGTTGAATGAAAAGAAGAGATAAAGGAGAATAGAAGGAGAAAGAAAGACTAAGGTTTTCTCTTTGGTTGCATGAGATAGTTTCACATTTTATTCATTTATGAGTTTATTCAAAGCCTAATTATCCTTTTAACAGCAGGATCTTATCGTAGACAACAAGGTTCAAGACTTAACCAAACTTTTTAGAAGCTTGCTTTAGAGGTGTTGATCCAGCCTTGATAGTCTGTGTATTCTTGTATTTTTGTGAATTAAGTTTCATGGCTGATAAAGAATATCTTCCAGAGTCAAATTGGCAGCAGGTTGTGGCAAGTAATCCAAATTATTAATTTCAGTTTTACTTTACTTTCGGAGTCTTTTTGTATGGTGTTCATTGGGGATTTCTAAATCAGACTTTGGTCCATGCCCTCTCAAGGGTTTTGTAAAGAGAAAGACACTTTTGATATCAGAATGAAATAAATCAGATTACTATATTATGTCTCATATATGTGTATTTGTGACTTGGTTACTTTTTCTCTTTTTTGATCTCCATGTTTACTTCATCATTAAATCTGTGTACATTATAGAAAATTATATAAATTTTATTTTATATTGCAACATTCTTTTCATTAATAAATCAGCCTAAACCTTTGTAATTAATACCTGCGGATTTGGGAGAATATTTTGAGGCTATAAAACCCCGGGTGATATTCCCGACTATCTTGTCCCAGCCAGGAAAGATTCGAACATGATTGAGTAAGGTAATCCATACCTTTCCCTCAACACGCAGCAAGCACATCGAGCTACACATGCACTTCATCAAAAATCTCATTCATGATCAAGTTATTGAAGTCCTCTTTTACCCTACAGAAGATCAAGTTGCAGACATTTTCACAAAGTCTCTTACAGAAGCGAAGTTTTACAAACTTCGATATATAATAGGAGTTCAGGAAGTTGTCATTAAAGGGGGATAGGCTCTAATGCCTCCTTCCTTCTCCTATTGTGTCACTATTTTAAATCCTTCAATCCTATCCCAAGTTGTTCTTAAGGGGGGATGTTAGGATATTTAGACAGTTAGGAGTTAGTTAAGATCTAGTTGGTCTAATGTGTTGTTAGGTAAAAGTGTGCTTCTTAGTGTGTTTCTTTAGTATGCATTTGTAGTTAGGAAATCTAACGGTCATGATATGTTCCCGAAATAGAGTGATCTGATGGTTCATATTATCCTCGATCTTAACAACCATTGATATGTGGCTTAGCACCTGATTAGTCCATGATCTCTATTTAAAAAGCATGGAGGTTCATTTGTCGATGATCGATTGTGAGAAACTATCTTGTAAAATCTCTATGTAATATTTTTCTTTTGCATTAATAAACTTCTCCAAGTGATCGTGTTGGTTGGGGCCATGGATGTTTCCCCATAGGGTTTTTACCACGTCAAAACATCGGTGTATTGATCTTTGATTTGGTTGTGTGAGTGGTTACTAACGGTGTTCATCCTCTGTTGGAATACTTGTGTTGTCGAACATGAATCGACACCAAAACATTCAATAGGTATGTAACACCCCAGTTTTGATCCCTATGAACTAGAATGTATTATGTAATTGTGACTTAGGCTGGTGAGACGGTAAAGTTGGAAAGGGGTCGAAGTGCCTAGGAAATGTAATACTTATATATATATTAATAAAATACATCATTGGTTGGGAGACTAACAAGGACAAGAGATAGGGGGATACGATTCCAGGAGAGAGGGGGCTTAAGGGGCGAAGTCTTTTTCTTATATTTTATTTACTCGTTTTGGTTTTAATTGAGAAAAGTGGTTACATGATCTTCTTAGGGGAGCCCAAGTGTTTCTTGATTTCCAAGTAATTATATAAACAACTCTTTGGGTTGTTTCGGGGTTCACTTGTTCTTATCCATTCACTCTTACACTCTTCTCACTCTTTCATTTGTGGGTTTCTCATTCTTGTTGATGTGTATGCTCTTGCTTTGAGCATGGAAAACAAATGGTTGGAAGAGGAGAGCCAATGCTAAATGGATGTAATAAATTATTGGTACATTCTAGGAGGGAATGGATGCATGTATGCATGAGATTTATAGTAGTTTGGAAAGAACTGCCCACAACTGAGAATCCTTGGAGTTTCCAGCGGGGTGATTTCTTGACCAGTAGCACTGGAGCCCTGGAGAGAAATGGAATAGCCTAAGGGGTTGCATGGAAGAGAAAGGGGTTCATTTATTTGGGTTGTGCGGTTTGAAGGGGAAAAAGAGATGGAAATTAGGATTTGTTGTGTGGTTGGGAAACCATGAGAGCCCTAGGACTCATCCTTGTGGATTCATAGCCCTGGCTTGGGGGTGACACCGTTGTTGAGAATGAATGAACAACAATGACTATGGTTGCGAGGAACGTCCTTAGTCTGTAGCCAGTTGGTGAATGTTTGCTTGAAAAGTTAAGTTCTCTCTATGTTTTCTGTAAAATGTATATTCCGTTGTGTATTTATTATTATCTCTTAAATTTGTATTTATATTATGCATGCTTGTTGGTTATTGTTGTGCATGACATATTTTTCATGTCTTTCATGTTGTAGCATGGATCTTAACTAATGCTTGTGAGTCTTTCATGCTTATTTTAGAATTAATTATTATCAGAATTCGAAATCAGTTTTGAAGCATGTTTTAAAGTAGCGTGGCCAACCTGTGGGTGGTTGGGTATGTTACATATTGGTATCAGAGCTTATGGTTCAACACCAAACTGGTATGGGCCAGAAATTTTGTGAATTTTTCAAATTCGTTGTTTCATATTTGTCTATTACGAATTTCAGGGGGGGGGGACAGAGAAGAACAGAAGTGAAACCCCCAAATTATGAGCAAATTTGAGTTTTAATGTTCATAGTAGTCAAAGAAGTGATTTATGGCATCGATCTGTAATTGCATAGTTCAATTGGGCCTTGGAGTTCAAATTCCTGTGTGTTCATGAAAGTTTCATGGATCGACGACCCAGATTAATTCAACCTAGAGAATCAACGATCGAGATTGAGTCACAGAGGATCAAAGAAAATAATTCCTGAAAGGCCTTCGGGAAGTAAGTGTTGGAAAAGACTTGGATTCGGGCATGAGGTTGAGTCTGAAAGGAGGAATCCGATGACATGAGCCCGAAATAACAAGAGTCGTCAGATTAGTCAGAGCCATTCTCAACCATCAGATCAGTCGGGGCCATTCTCAGTCGTCGGATATTATGGAGATGTTCTTTCAGAAAAGTGTTTTCGAAAGATCTCGTTCAGAAGAATTCCAGTGGTATCGAAAGGGAATATTCTTTGATACCCTCTTTTCAAAGCAATGAATCTTCCCCAATCTTCTAAAATCTGAATGAAAAGTTATAACGGTATCGAGAAGGGAATATTCTTCGATACCCACTTTTTGTAGCAGTGAAACTTCCCCAATATTATGAACACCGAATGAAAATTGTTGATGGTATTGAGAAGGGAATAGTATTTGATACCCTCTTTGCAAAGCAATGAAACTTCCCTAATCTTCTAAACTCATAATGAAAAGTTTCGATGGTATCGAGAAGGCAATATTCTTCGATACACTATTTTCGGAGTAATGAAACTTCCCCAATATTCTGAACTCTGAATAAAATGTTTCGATGGTATTGAGAACATAATATTATTCAATACCCTCTTTTCGGAGCAGTGAAACTTCCCCAATCTTCTGAAATCCAAATGATAGGCTCTAACGATATCGAAAAGGGAATGTTCTTCGATACCCTCTTCTTGAAGTCCCATTTGAGCCTGATTCTTTAGCACTCCAAATGTGTACCTTCGACGGACGGTTCATATCTCTTCCGAATTGAGATCAATGGTGTAGATTTCCACATAGGCAAAATTGTTCCATAGTTTAAAAAACTGGAGCCATTTTCTTATTTTGGCCATAATTAGAGCATATTAGGTCAGATTTGGATGAAAATTATGGGTTTTTTCTACAGAGATGAGCTCTACAAAAGTGCCAGAGAGGGTCATTATCCATTTCTTCTTGGATTTGTCAAAAATTGTGAAATAGTGGTTTTTAAAGATCTAGTTCCAGATCATTGGCAGAGGTCCAGGTTAAGCTGAAATTAATTGAGAGTGTCTAGAAAGTAGACATGGAAATAACCCATGAAGGAACTAAATAAATATTAAGAATGTTAGAAGGGGGACGCTGAAATAGGCCAAAACCCACTATTATGGGCCACTTTTTGGGGATTTTTGAGATTTTCAGAGGAAAAGTGACTCTAGATCACAAAAATGAAAATATTATTTACTTGACATTTTATACACTCATCAAGATGAACAACTTTGGTTTAGTGAAAATTTCCCAGAAGTGCACAGATTGAGAGATAACTAGTTTTGCTAAAGGACAAAACTAGCTAAAAGGGGTGAAAAAGGACAAAATTGTCATTTCCAGACTGTTGCAGTTTTTTACTGGAGCATCAGATTGAAAATATGAGAGTTGTTATGAATTCCTTGTCATTATTATTATATATGGATCACATAAAAGTTTCTCTTTTTCCTGACATATTTTCGTCTGTTGTTGACTGAAGTTGGCATTTCAATAAAATTACACCAGTGGAGAAAATGCACAAATAGGGTGAAAATGGATTTTTCGGGAAGCCATAACTTTCATCTCAAAGATCGAATCAAGGCATGAGTATAGTTCTCAGAAATATTATTTAGAGGATAATAAACTTTAATTATTAGAATTTGGAGAATTGTAATATAATTCTTCATGAATTGAGCAGAAAAAGTACATGTAGCATTAATTGACAAATTTTTATAATATGTATAATTCTAACAAAAATGGTTTCTTGTAAATTTGGTAGAATTAAAGGTATAATTGGATCAATTCAAGTCTAGGATTGGATATCAAAGTAATGGAAACATGATAAAGCTTGCGGAAGTTGGACGAGGCAATAAAGAGCTACAATGCAAGTAATGAAAAGTGGATAAATAACTCAAGATGAATGGAACAAAATGATTATTATTCTGCTGCTACAGAGTGTGAAGGAATTTTAGGCAAAGAAACAAGAATCCTCACATAAGACATGAATCCAATAGGTGAATAACATCATTAATGTGCATGGAGAGGAAAAGTAAGACTCCACATCCTTGAAGGTAGAGATGTGTAGATAGTTGCAAGCTTGATGTGAAAAAGAACAAGTAGCTTAAGAGGTGATGTGTGAGTCATCTCTATGTGCCAAGAATAGGAGTGTCGGGGAGGGATTTGTTAGATATGACTTAGCTACTTGTCTAAAAGTACTCAGAGAAATAAATCTACTTCTCATATCAATGTTTGTAGTGGAAG
This sequence comes from Picea mariana, assembly GCA_032191745.1. NCBI lineage: Eukaryota > Viridiplantae > Streptophyta > Pinopsida > Pinales > Pinaceae > Picea > Picea mariana. The sequence continues at coordinate 28,431 of JASDQU010687960.1, forward strand.
TAGGATGCCAATGCATAGAAATTGGAGATAGAATAATAAATGTTCTTTCACTTGAAAAGTGCAACTAAATGAAAATAGACTTCCATTGGGAATGGTATTAAGTGCGAAAGGTATGGTTTCACAGGGAAATATTAAATGAAGTAATCTAATGGAAAACTAGGAGTAATAGTATTTGATTGGGAGACTTTAATATGGTAGGGAGCCAACTCCCAATAAGGGTGATCGATAAGTTGAGCTTAAAGATCGTCTTGCTTGTACTTACATGGATTTTGGGGTCGACCTCATTGCACCAAGCATCAAGGCCACTCATGTTCTAGGCGATGGAGTGTTTATGACCCATTGTTTATGACTAGTGCACCTCACTATTGGCTAACATGAAGAGCGAGATGACGGATTGCAAACAAGGGAAAAAGAGAAATTTCAGATTTTCATCCATTCTGTGTAGATTTTTATTTGAGCGGGTTCTAGGCTTGAGCCCTAGAGTAGATATTATTCCATATGGACTGCGCAATCCAACCATGTCATGGTGGACCGATGTGATGAGGCGGCTAGGAGGTGGTAGGGTGCCAACCCCCTACAATGATGAGTTATTTTTCTGGTGGTGTCGACAGGTCATATCCATTGATGACTACTCTTATGTAGGGATCGACTACAAAGGAGATACAAATATGCCTTTGCCACCAGGTTCCGCCTACGGTGATATTGGTAAGAAATGTTTTTATATATTTCAGTTTTTTGTGTTTTCCAAAAAGAATAAAAAACGCAAATATTTTTGTATGGTATCAAGTATTAACAATTGCTTTGTCACGCAGATGTAGGTCCGCGATGGCCATAGGGATTCCCACAACATCGGTGGAGGATCCGGGGAGATGAGCATGCAGGAGGAGATGCAGAGAGAGTGTTGCAGAATGTGCAAGGGAACTTGTCTCGATTGACGCACATGATTCCTATGGTTCAAGTGGATAATCTACCAAAGGCTATGCAGCAACATGTGGTGGGTGTACCCCATGTGTGGGTGTGACTCTTCCGGCGTCTCCCAAGTGATGGTCAAATAATGAATAGAAGCTTTAACAAGATTGTCCTCTAAATTTTAAAATAAAAAATTCAATTAACAAGAAATTTACCAAATCTAGAGTAGATTTTATCTTTTCCATGTTGTCCATGTCCTAGACAAGCTTGAGGATTCTCATTACTCTTGGAAGGAAAATAAAAAAACAATATGGCTATACAAAAGAAAGATGGAAATTATTGACCCCATGGTATATATTTTAGAAACACAACGAAAGGCATGTGGTTTACTGCATCTGGGTTACATCATGTAATGGACAACAAGGCAAAGATAAAATCTACTCTAGATTTGGTAAATTTCTTGTTAATTGATTTTTTTATTTTAAAATTCAGAGGACAATCTTGTTAAAGATTATATTCATTATTTGACCATCACTTGGGAGACGTCGAAAGAGTCACACCCACGCATGGGGTACACCCATCACCTTCCACTGCATTGCCTTTGGTAGATCATCCACTTGAACCATAGGAATCATGTGTGTCAATCGAGACAGGTTCCCTTGCACATTCTACAGCACTCTCTCTGCATCTCCTCCTATGTGCTCATCTCCCTATATCCTTTGTCGATGTCATGGGAATCCCTCTGGTCGTCGCAGACCTACATCTGTGTGACAAAGTACTTGTTAATACTTGATACCATACAAAAATATTTGTGTTTTTTACTCTTTTTGGAAAACACAAAAAATGAAATATATAAAAACATTTCTTACCAATATCCCCATAGGCAAAACCTAGTGGCAAAGGCATATTTGGATCCCCTCTATAGTCGATCCCAACATAAGAGTAGTCATCAATGGCTATGACATGCTGACTCCACCAGAAAAAGAACTCATCATTGTAGGGGGTTGGAACCCTACCACCTCCTAGCCGCCTCATCACATCAGTCCACCATGACATGGTTGGATCGCGTGGTCCATATGGAATAATCTCTACTCTAGGGCTCAAGACTGGAACCCGCTCAAACAAAAAGCTACACAGAATGGATGAAAATCTAAAATTTCTCTTTTTCCCTTGTTTGCAATCTGTCAGCTCGCTCTACATGTTATCCAACAGTGAGGTGCACTAGTCATAAACTATGGGTCGTAAACACTCCACCGCCTAGAACATGAGTGGCCTTTATGCTTAGTGCAACGAGGTCGACCCCAAAATCCATGTAAGTACAAGCATGACGATCTTTAAGATCAACTTCTCGATCGCCCTTATTGGGAGTTGGCTCCCCAATCTATGGGACTCTTCTTTTGTGGAGCAACCAACCCCTTGACCCTAGATCCATCACTTTCTCTATGAACCTCTATAGTGAGAATACCACTTCACATTATGGATGAGGAATAAATGAAATCTCCCCTACCAAACAACTTAGGCACCTATATTGAAGAACCACTTAGTTGTCTATTTTAAGTGACAAAAACAGATATCAATATTCCTTTAGTCTTCTATGAAGAGGCACTATTAACATAAGAAAATCATAAGAATAAAATACAAGGGAAACAATCATTTATCAATATTCATCTAATTTTCTATGAACATTCACCATTAGCTTTTAGCATAAGCAAGTGAAAATAAGAAAACACAAGAAAGAAGAGCACCAAGATTTATAGTGGTAAAACACTTATTATATATACCTAAGACATTTAATGTCAAAGATAAACCACTTCATTAATCTGTAAACATGTTACAATAAACCTCCAATACTTCTCAAGCATAGAGCTCTCTATGAACCTTTAGTTGCCTATTTTAAGTAAAAGGCAACACAAAAGAGATCCCATTAACTCTAATTACACTCTTTAGATATACATAAATGCCCCACCGATAATAATCACCACTAGAAATGCCATCTTACTGACACTAAACACATCACCAAAAGGAGAGATTGAATAACATTACAACATATTTAACATGATATCTTAAAACAATTTACAATTGTCAATGAAGTACCATCCCAATTTGGGACAAAATCAAAAATGGCATTCTTTATAGAAATAAGGTTTGACTTAAGAAAGAAGCTCATAGTTCTATGTATGAAAAGTATTTCTGAGTGGATATAGCTCTTTCATTAAAAGGACATATGTTCAATTGGTCTTGTATCAGGTTGTCATGAATACAAATGGCATAGCTATGTGCCAATCCTTTTACACCACTTCCCAACAGTTCTGTGCATATCACAACAACCCTAAGGAAAAGCATATGACATGTTATGTGCATGACCCAACAGTTTTGTTCATGCCCCAACAATTCCCACTTCCCAACAGTTCTGTGCATGCCAACAGTTATGTGCATGCCCACTTCCCAGCAGTTTTGTGCATGCCCCAATAGTTTTGTGCATGCCAAATTGGCATGCACAGTAGCCATA